>JAUKPQ010078758.1:0-20665 GCA_032273045.1 Chloridella minuta | reverse complement strand
CCCCGACGTTTAGGTCACAATCATCAAAACTGGATTCGTTCGCTAAAAACGGATTCGATGCCACCAAACCAAACTAGGTCTCACTCGGACAAGATGACCTCCACTGGATTTGACTACTTTGGAATCTGCGATGTTGTCCTTCCCTCTCTTCCAACTGCACCCGCCATCCCTGTACCTCCTGACACGCACATCATCGGAACGTACAGAATATATAAGGAACAGTGTAGCGTTATGATTGGCAAGGAGTACATCAGCGTCTATCGTTCTGACGAGAAGACTGGATATGTCGATGGACCCCGTAAGAAGACAAAGGCAATATTCTGTCCTCACGGCACATTCCGTAATCCGTACTCAAACAAGGGCAGCATCTTCCCCATCAAGTTAATGCCAGTAAGACACAAGTGAAAGCGACTGCACGAACGCAATGTTGACCTGAAACAATGGTCGTCACGTACAAGAACAAGTTCAACAAGAAGTACGGATTCCCAGCGGATGAATCCCATAGTGTCGAGGAGATTGCCAAACTCACGGGATACAAGAAGTCGGGTCTTGATGTGATTATCTCGAAGGGCAAGGGTGCGTATTTTTCCAATCCGCAGTCCGTCCGCCCCAGCGTAAAAGGACCAGACCAGTGGGCGAAAGCACGTTTGTACTCTGCTGTGATGGGTGGCAAGGCGGCACGAGTAGATGCTAAACAACTAATCAAGAAATAACCCGAGACTATGTAATGGACGAGAAGAACTTTGTCGAGGTGATGCCTGGTGAGAAGAAACCTAAGGACCCACGTATGGAGAAGATGGACGCCCAGTTCCTACCTGCACTCCCCGCCACTATCCTCGTGCTCGGGCAGTGTGGGTCGGGCAAGAGTTCTGCACTCTGGTCGATGATGACGAAAGGGTACGTGACGGGCAAGACCAAGAAGAAATCCGTTTTTGATGAGGCACTTATCTACATCGGGACGTTGGACGCCAAGTCCTCGTTTGAGAAGATGCCGATTGAGAACAAGTTGATTATGACCGAGTTTGAACCCGTGTCATTCGATGAGTACCAAACCGACCTCAAAAAGCACCAGTTGGAGCGATTGGAGAAGGGCAAACCGATGATGAATACTGCCATTGTGTTCGATGACTTTGCGGGTGCTTCACTGATGAGGAAGGCAAAGGTGGGCGGTGCTCCTCCGATTGAGAAGTTGTGCCTGACGTCTCGCCACGAGTCCAACTGCACCCTGTTCTACCTCACGCAGTTCTACAAGAATACGGGATTCACAAGTCCCGCTGTCCGTGCCAACATCACGACCATCATTCTGTATAAGATGCCGATTAACGAGGTGCGGAAGATTGCAGAGGAATACGCCGAGCAGTATGACGTCGATGAGTTTGTCGGGCATTACGACAGGGCGATGGCACGGCGTCCGTACAACTTTTTGGTTTGGGATAGGCGGCGTCCGATGAACGCTGACCGCTGGACTGAGGGGTTCAGTACACCTCTCCCGCCGTCTAAGAAGTTGACTGAGATGCAGACATTGATGGCACGTCGCGGGTCTGTGTCGTCTGCTTCATCGGGGTCGTCGTCTGACCCTGATTGACCCAACGTTGGTGACGCTTAGTTGCCTCGTGTTTGCTGGTACGGGCGTTGTGCGGATGACCTGTGCGACCACCACACGGGCAGGGTTGTGAGAACTGAATGGAGAGTTGGGACATTCTTATTCACTATACACAAATGCCGTATACCATTGTATCGCAGGGTGGCAAGTATGCAGTCAAGACTACATCGGGTCCTAACAAGGGCAAGACGCACGGGTTGACGACCAAACCTAAGGCGGAGGCACAGATGCGTCTGCTGAACTATCTTATCACGAAGAAGAAGAAGTGAGCGGTTGGCGGTTTGTGGTTGGTGGTTCGTTTTGGAGAGTTTTGAACTATACCCCGACGTCCATTCCGCAATTCAGTAGAGTATCCCCTTCTATACAACTTTCGAAAATGAACCACCAACCACCAACCACCAACCTACGAATACCCGTGTCCGTCCCACACTGGACCCTTGGGAGGTTCAAACCCACCGCTCGTTCGGTCAATCTCACGTAGCACGGTCTGGCGGGGGTCGGCGTGGTCGAACTGCGGATTCACAGGCACGGGTTCCATAAACTCCCTGAGGGCAAACTTCATCGTGTCCTCCTCATACTTGAACCTCTCCTCCCAACTGCGAGACTGACCCGCCGCATCGCTGAATCCATCACGCTGGAACGCCAGGTACGGGATAGACGCCATTGTCTTCATCTTGTGCGAGTACCAACCATCGAACATCGGTTTGCCATCCGCCTCCCACTCCTGCATCTTCTCTAAGCACGGGTCAACCCGCATATAGAGAAAGTGTGCCATTGCACCCCGCCAGACGCCCAGCAACATCGTGGGGTCCTTTCCGTCGGGATAGTCCAGGCGAACAATCTTTTCCACGCAATCACGAATCATCAGCATTCCACCATTGAAGAGTTCCCAGTCCTCACGTGCATCCAGGTATGCCTTGATGTTGACCCAGTGCTTTGCGAACCCCTTGCACGGGGAGGCGTCATCCTCCATAATCAGAATGTGCTTCTCGCCGAGTTTCTTTGCAGTCGTCAGCATCTCCCTGTGTTTGAGAAAGACGGCGTGGTAGGCATCAGGGACGTCTGTCTTGTTAATCTTGATGGCATCACGACGGACGAGGGTGATGGGTTGGTCCTTCCACACCTCCTTCATCTGCTCCCAGCGGTCCGTACGTTCAGCAAGATTAATCACGTGTGCCTCAGTCGTCATTTGTATTTCTCAGAGAATAGAAAATGAACGTCCTGTCCCTGTTCGACGGCATCAGTTGTGCGAGGGTTGCTCTTGACCGTGCGGGTATTGAGGTCAATGCCTATATGGCGAGTGAGATTGATAAGAACGCCATAAAGGTGAGCGAGAAGAACTACCCCGACATCATCCGTGTGGGAAGCGTGGTAGACTTGGAGGTGGAGGGACAGGTAGACCTGCTGATTGGCGGAAGTCCTTGCCAAGACCTCAGCATCGCCAAGAAGGACAGAAAGGGATTGGAGGGCAACAGGTCGGGTCTCTTCTGGGAGTACGTACGCATCAAGAAGGAGTGCAACCCTCAGTGGTTTATCTTGGAGAACGTCGCATCGATGCCTAAGGCAGATAAGGACATCATCACTAAGGAGATGGGTGTTGAACCCGTGATGTTTAATGCCTCACTGGTCTCGGCACAATCCCGCAAACGTCTGTTCTGGACTAACATACCCTTTGACCTGCCTGAGGATAAGGGGATTCTGTTGAAGGACATCTTGGAGGCGGAGGTTGATGAGAAGTTCTATGTGAAGAAGACGATGAACCTTTCTACGCATCAAAAGGTCAATCTGCGTGAGACAGACCAAAAGGCACACACACTATGCTCCACGATGCATAAGGGGTCACACGCCAACGGGACGACCCTGATTAAGGTTGGGTATGTTGGCGAGGGAGAGCAGTACGGTCAGGGCGGTCAGGCACATCGGGTCTATTCGACAGACGGCAAGACACCCACGATGTCTTCGGGTCCTGCTCTTATCAAGGAGGAGGCACGGATTCGCAAACTGACGCCGATTGAGTGCGAACGTCTGCAAGGACTTCCCGACAACTATACTGAGGGCGTGGCGACGACCAATCGGTATAAGTGTTTGGGGAATGCGTTTAATGTGGACGTAATCGCTCACATCTTGGGTCGTGTTAAACTGATGTATTAGAGAGGGAAGCGTCGGCAGTGGCGGATGTGTCGACCATAGATTCGGAACATCGCTTTTATTTAGACTGCAACATTTTACGCACCGACGACCTGCACCGCCCCGCCCTGTGCCTTGATGAAGCGGAGGGCAGTGAGGATGACGAACGGCGTGTACGCCACACCAGGAGCAGAGACCAGCGAGGCAATCAACTGCGAACCACTGGCACCCGCAAGGGACACACCATCCACGTCCAGCGGGACAGTGCCACCCTTGACCGTCTGGAAACCATACGTCGGGATGAAGCGGTCGGCATAGCAGAATTTGAGCGTTCCACTCGCACTGGACTCGGCAGTCTCGTACACCGCCGCCGTACCCGCAGTCGCACCGTTCGTCGAGTTGCCCCAGAGAACCCGATTCGTCACCGTGCCGTTCTCCTGCATAGGCGAACCATACGCCGCAAGGGACATATTGAAGAGCGACGCATCACCCTGGGCGGCAATCTGCGGGTAGACCTGCGAACCAATGCGGAACTGGGCGGAGAACACACCCGCGTGGGAGAAGCACGACTGCGACGGGAAACCCTGCAACGACACGGCACTCGTCGGCACCTGCACGACACTGGCACGGAGCAGGTGGTTGGTCGCACGGGACACAATCAGGTCGTTCTGCGTCATCGAGGCAGACGAGGAGATGGCGGCGGCGGCAGTCACAATGCTCGACTCATAGGGCATCGTCAGACCGACAGGGTCCTCCATCGCCACCTTCTGTAAGACCTGCATATAACGCTGGTCGGGGACAACGATGTCGTACTCAATGTTGACGTTGCTGAGCGAGAAATCACCCGCCGTCGTGGAGGCAATGTCAAACAGCACATCGTTGGGCGTACCCGCGATGAGAACAAACGCCAGTTCACCCGTCAGGGCAATCGGGAGGTACTGCTTCATACGTCCAAGACCCATCATCAGACCAAGGGGGATAGACCGCTGCTCTCCCGCGATGTTGTTGAACCTAGCGGCGGCGGCACGAGACGAGCGGGTCTGGATAGAACCCTGGTTGCCCGTGACATATCCCCACGCCGTCGCACCGCAGAAGGTCGCAACGCTCGTGCTCGGAATCTGCGTAACCAGGTCGTTGTTGAGGAGTTCAAATCCCTGCAACGACCCCGCCGTCTGGTAGTAGGACTTGGACGCACCCATCGTCATCTCCACGTTCGCCAGTTTGGGGGCGTTCTGGATGTTTTCGAGGAGTTGACCGTTGAGGAGTGCCTGGACGGTCATAAAGGGGTGTCCGTCATCGGGACAGGCAGTCGTGCTGGACGCATACGTCTGGATGGTGTAGTTCAGCACGACAGACCTGAGGTCCAGAAGTCCTCCCTGGTCGGCAATGAGGAACTGAACCTGTGCTCCACCGCCACCCTGTCCCGCCGAACCATACGACGCACCCGTCTGCGGAGTGACACGGGCACGGCGACGCTGGGTGAGGATGGACGAACGCTCGGGAGCACCAAACTGGGCGGATGCAGGGACAACCTCCGTGAAGGGGTACAGGTCGCCAGACTGAGTGGTAAATGCCATTTCGTGTTTATACTTAATTCGCTACACTTGTTTGTGTCCGCTTTACTTCTTCTCAGTTTTTGCCTCCATCGCATCCAGTCTCTCTTTGCTCTTTTCAGCATCTGTGGGTTCCTTCTTCTGTTGCTTGACCTTGCCTCCAATGTGCTTCATCATTGCATTCATCGACATCCCCGACTGCTTGTGGATTTCGTGGAAGGTACGAGGGTTCGTGAGAAACGACGTCTGCGGGTTGTTAAGCACCGCCTCCATCCCGAGTTGAAAGGTCGTCTTGTGAGAGGGCATTTGTGTTTAGCGAAGAGATTAACACCATAACCTTTATTGCGAATAGAGTAAATGGCAGCAACAGGTGTCGATGGCACAATGTATAACGTTGCTCCGACTGGCGTGAATGCACTTCTCCCGCCGACGATGGTGAATACCACCACGAGTGCGGCGGTTGGAAACGGCGTGACGAACATTGTGACCTCGCCTGTCCTCCCTGCTGGAACATACTTTGTGGGTGCGAACTTTCAGGTCTCGTCCACCACGACCTTTACGAACACGGACGCAATCTTCTTTGAAATCGCGGATACGCCATCGGCATTCACCGTCTACCCTGTGACCCTGCTGACTGGGTACAATCAGTTCGGCAGTAGTCCTGCTCTGATGGCGGCGGCGGTGACGGGTGTGATTGTGCTGCCGACCTCGCAGACTATAAGTTGGGCGATGAACTGCACTTTTGGAACAGCGACGGGCAAGACTGGATTTGTTGGAAACGCTTTCTACCAGCGTATCGCATAAGGGTAATGAGTAAGTGGTGGGGCGTCCATAACGAGGAGGATGAGGTCGCACACGAACATCCAAGACCTGAACCCAAGTATGAGGCAGATAAAGTAATCGCACGTCATCATAATGGACCAAGAGCAACTGGCAGAGGTGGTGAAGGAGATAGAGGAGGAGAAAGCACTGGGTCGAGTTGCGGCGGTCACCGTATTCAAAGGTCTGCTAAATCAACCCGAGTTAGTAAGTTTGTCCTCCGCAAACGCAACGGCAACTGGGTCATCGTTTGCGTACTCGCAGTTTAACGTGAATATGCCCCGCCCAATCTTGGAGGCAGAGACCCTGCAATTGTTGGCGGCGAACATCCCACTCTGCACTCAGAACATTCCCGATACAGCGTGTACGTTTTGGTACTACCGCCTCGACCTGTATGCCAACACCGTCCCCAACACCGAGAACCTGTTTTTTGTACGTCTGCTCCCCTCGTATTACAAACCCGAGTTTTTCCAACCCACGCCATCTGTGTACGGGCAGAACGTAACCTTCAATGATTACCCCAGTGTGGCAACTCAACTCGCTCTGTCGTGCAAGAGAGACATTGCACTTGATAATGCGATTGCGACTGCCGCCCAGTGGGGGGGAGATGCCGCCTATCAGGTGCAGTTTGTTCCCAACGACATTACCATCACCTACAACTCGACGCAGAACAAGTTTCAGATGACAGGACTGAATACCGCTGCTCCCTTGTTTGCCTGGTCGGCGGCGGACACCTATGCGGCGGGGACAACCTATGCGGCGGGAGCATTCGTAACGTACAACGACAGGGTCTATCGCTCTTTACTCGCAGGAAATATCGGCAACACACCCTCATCAAGCAGGACATTTTGGGCGTATGTAACCGACCGACTTGTGCGGGATTTCGTAGCGTGGACGCCGTATCAGGCGGGTCAGTATGTAGTCAGTTCAGGTGTCATCTATCAGGCGAGTGCGAATATCTGGGCGTTGACATTCAATACTGGTGACGGATGGGCGACACCGACGCAACCGCTTGGTCCATACAACTATCGCTACTTGGTGACTGGGTATGGTGACCCCAACGTCGTCATCAATCAGGGGACAAACATAGTGGGTGGCAATAGTCGTCAGTGGAATCAGTATGCATTATACGAGTCAGGCGACATCGTGCAGTATCAGGGAGTGACGTATCAGTCGACCAAGCAGAACAAGGGGTTCTTGCCGTTCCCTATTCCTAACACCACGACCAACGCGTACAGTGCGTCAGTTTCCTATCTGGTTGGGGACTATGTGTATTATGACAACAGGTACTATGTCAATATCAAGGCATCGACGGGGATTGCACCTCCTGGTGGATATGTCAACAACGCAAATTGGAAGTTCATTGAGTGGTCGCCCAACACCAACACTGTCTTTTGGAAGGTGGGTGATTTGATGACCTATGTGGGGTACACGGGGAGAGGTTTATTCTTCTACAAGTGCATCAAGGACAACAACGCAATCCAGTTCAGTCCCATAGATACGGGCGGAGTGTTTAGCACGAACCCGTATTGGATTCCGTCGTATTGGACTCCACTGTCCTCATCCGTCAATCTGCCTACGACGGGTCTGTACGCACTCAGTCGGACATTTGATATGGCAGATACGTTCAACGGGTTCATTCAATACCCATTCCCAATCGCCGTCCCAGCACAACCCTTCAATCCCGCACCACGTCGACTTCTCAACTCAATCTTAGGGTTCTGCTGGAATGGGTTGTTTAATGGGGCAAACCTCAATACATCGATAGGTGCAAGTACAGGCATACCCAATGGAACGACGACAAGTGAGGTTCTGAACCGCATACGTCCTGTGCCATACTACACCTCGTATGGAGCAGGGGATTTGCTGACGACTGGGACATCCACAACTGCGACGGTGTATACTGCTGACGGATATGCAAACCTGGTCTACTCCTCCATCATCTCCATTTATAGCACGATTGTGTACGGCACGACTTTGGATACACAGAGAAACACAAACCTGATAGGTCTGTCTTCACTCAACGCAGGGAACTTGGGCGTCTCGTTCTTTGCAAACTTTATCGACACCAAACTGCGGGTCAACAAAGCAGACATTTACTCCATCGGGATTGAACTGCGAGATGAGGTCGGCGAGTTATACCCACTGACGAACAATGGCATTTCCTCCTTCACCTTGAAGTTGACCTACAAAGACATAGAGCAGGAAAATAAGGCATAGGTAAATACAAATGGCATCGCTCAACAGACCCGACCGTCTCACGCTGAATGCGTTTAGCGACCCGAACGAGCAGGGAGCGACGTATAGTAGGTTCACCAATCGGTTGCAGACCCCTGTGCTCGGGGTAAAGGGCATCCAGTTGGTGAATGCAAACTTCATCAACTCGTCCCTGCAACTGAACGACGACAACGGGCAGTTGATGTTCTTTTACTATGCGAACAACACAAAGGCGGGTATTGTGACACAGGCAAATCTCAGGTGCATCCGTCTGCTCCCGTCGTGGTATGTGCCTTACTCGGGGTTCACGGCATTTACTGGCAATAAGTACTTCAACACGGGTACGGAACTTGTGGCGGCACTGAATGCGGCGGCGACGGCGGGTGGAGATTCGGCGACCTACAATCCCATCTGGGTTGCGGGACAGGTGACGTTCTCATTCGACACGACCACTCGTCGCATTACCGTTACTGGCAACGGCACGACCTTCATTGCCCCAGCGGCGGCAGATGACCCTTTCGTACTGGACCAACTGCGGGGCACGACCGACGCCGCCAAGCGTATCAAGATGAACGGGCACAACTCCTCCAACAACTATGCGACCGCAACATTCCAACCGTTTCGTGAGGGGATTACGATGAACGCCCGTCTTGGATTCACGCTGTCCTACTTTACTCGTGGGTTTTGGTATGGTGCGAACTCGCAGATTGGAGTTGCGACCTCGACTGGCGAACCCCACAACACGACAGGCATTCCCGCAGACACCCCGCCAATCCTACTCGGAGTGCAGAATGTGGGCGTGTATCTGTCTGTTTCGACTGGCGGAGGTATGGATACGTCGAACAATCGTAAGAACCTGATTGCCTCCATCCCGATTGAGAACGCCCCATATTGCATCAACTCGTACACGACCAACTCGGTTGAGGTTCCTTCCCTGTCGACGCCTAACGAGATTTACGAGGTCACGGTGGAACTGATTGACGACACAGGTGCTCCGTATCTGATGCCTTGGAACGCCAACACGCAGATTGGTCTTGCTTTATATTACTGAACTCTATACAAATGGCACTACCCAACTGGGCGGGTAATACCCGTTATGCTGGACCTACTGGACCTGCTGGACCATCGGGGTCATCAGAGGCGTCTGGCGGACAACTTTTCTATTTAGATTCGGCAACATCTACAACTGTGCCGACTCTTGGTAGTCTACTTCTTATACCCGTTCTCACCGCACAAACCACGATTTCTTACACGGCATCGTCATCCACCGTGTTGATTGCTAAGTTCCCCACTGCGGTCGGGTCGCTGGTCTCTACTTTCGTTCCACCTGGTACGTGGGGTTTGAATATCTACGCAAAGTCATCCGCCACAACAAATGCTCCCTCATTCTACTGGTCTCTGTATCAGGTGGATGCAGATGGAGTGTCGAACCCCGTGCTGATTAAGGACGGGTCAGCAGACCCTGTCAGCGTTACGAGTACGACAGACACATTGTTTAGTGCAACGGAGTCTGTCCCTGCGTACACGCTCACCGACGCAACCAAACGTCTGGCGGTCTATCTGTATGGCGTGTATGATAGTGGCAGTCGCACATTGACCTTTTCATTCAGAGGTGCTACACAGTCCTTTCTCAACACGTCGCTCGGTGATACACCTTTCGCGTGGAGCACACAACCAGCAATTTCCAGCGTAAATCTCCAAAACTACAACATCAGCAACGTACAGACGCTCTTTACTCAAATCATCTCCAACACCTCCAATATCAACACAGATACACTGAACTCCACGAACATCAGCAACACATCCAATATTTCCACCTCAACGATTGGTGCAGTTGGCGGGACGTTTACCACGCTCTCGGGGACTCTGACGGGCAATGTGAACGGTAATCTGACGGGCAATGTGGTCGGCAACATCTCGAATACCAATCTCACGGTCAACGGGCAGTTCAGCATCAATGAAACCGCAGATGTGGGGAGTGCTGTATCCAACTATGCGTCGTACGGCACGGTCAACATCACAGGCAAGGGAGGTCTTGGTGGCATAGTCAATATCACGGCAGACGTCGCCACACCTCTGAACCCTGCCGTAACCGTGTCCCAATTGACGGCGGAGGCAAAGGGCAACTACGGGTTAATCACGCCAGGCAGTCCTGTTGGGTATGTTCCTCGTGGAGGTCTTGTCTCAATCATCGCACGTCAGGGGTTGACGCCTTCACCACCCGCAGAGGTTACATCTGCCTTGTTTGCGAACGGCGAGATTGACCTGACCGCATATTCGTATGGTGCAGTTCCAGGTATTATCAGGTTGTCTGCGGGTGCGAATACGATATATGCGGGTGCATTCACTCCCGTTACGGGCGTTATTGGGTACAACACGATTTTCGGGCAGTTCGGCAACAGCATCTCGTCAGGACTACCGCCAGGTGGTATTCCAACTGTTCCAGGTGAAACGTACATATATTCGCTCAACGGCACGGTCATCGACAACGGGTTATACACCGACACCATCTACAACAAGTTCGGTGGGAATCTGAACCTCAATAGTAGAACCTGTAATGTATCCATCACTGCGTCCAACTCGGGTGCGAGTATCACGCTGACCTCACCGACTATCGGGATTGCTGGAACAATGAATATGAGTAACAACGCAATATCCAACTGCACCGCCATCTCCTCTGCATCTACCCTCACGCTGAACGCAGACCCGTTCAGCAACATCATACTCAACGCGAACGAAGCGGTCTTGAACGGCAATGTGAATATGTGTAACAAAATCCTCTTCAATGTCACCACCGTCACGGGGTCTAACAATCTAACGCTCTCGTCCACAACAGGCGGCAACATCGTACTGTCGAACATCGGGTTCTTGAATATGGCGGGATTCAGCATCTCTAACATCAACACGGTTGCTGGGTGCAATGTGACCGTCACGACTTCTGGAAACCTGACACTCGCATCCTCTACGGGCGGTAGTGTGGTCTGCTCCAATAACCTGAATATGAATAGCAACAGCATCAGCAATGTTTCAAACATCACGGGAATTGCGGGGGGCGAACTAAACATTTCAAATACCGACCACTTTATCACTCTCCCTGCACCAGGCATTACGTATGCGACAGGCGGGACGATTACACAGGATTCAGGCAGGACAATCCACACCTTCACATCGAATGGAACGTTTCAAATTTTAGTTTCGGTTGGAACGGTGGAAGTGATGGCGATTGGAGGCGGTGGAGGTGGCGGTGGCATCAACGGTGGAGGTGGCGGTGCAGGTAATATGGTTGTCGTTGAATCCGCATTGGCAGTTGGAAGTTATACCGTTACGGTTGGACCTGGCGGTGCAGGTGGCACAGCGAGTTTGGGTGGGTTTGCTGGGTCTCAATCGAGATTTTCTGCCACTGGAATCAATATCCGTGCTCTTGGAGGAGGAGGAGGAGCAACAACGGGGTATTCAACGGGTGGCGGAAACGGAGGGTGCGGCGGAGGTGGTGCGGCGGGAACACAGAGTGCGGGTGGAACTGCTGGAACTGGCGTTACGACGGGTATGACCTCCTTGTCGAATGTAGCGTTTGATGGTGGTTCTAATCCTAACCCAGGAAATGCCGACCCTGCTGGGTCTGGTGGAGGCGGCGTATACAGCGTTGGTCTTGATGTCTCTGCGATTACGCCGAGTGATGGAGGCGACGGCGGAGGTGCGATTTACTATCTGGGAACTTACTACGGAGGCGGAGGTGGTGGTGCTGCTGCTCCTACTGGTGCGTATGGTACGCCTCACAAGGGTCGCGGAGGCGGTACTGCTCCTCCCACAAGTGGTGGCAACGGGTCTCTTGCTGCGACCTCAACCCAAGCGGAACCAGGAGTTGCAAACACAGGTGGCGGTGGAGGTGGTGGTGAGGATGCCACTGCTGGATATGGTGGAGCGGCGGGTGGTTCAGGCATCGTCATTGTCTCCTATGTGACCCCGACGCCACCGCAGTTCACTCTCGGGACAACAGGTGAAATCCTTATGAACGCTCCAACGGTGCTGATTAGCAATGACCTATTTATCGGAGGCACTACAAACCTTAATCTCGTGAATATTTCCAACCTCAACGTTGAGACTATCACCGCGTCAAGCAATGCAACATTCAACGGCACGACCACCGCCATCACGGGTAAACTTGTGGGACAGAACAGTAAACCCATCGCGATTGATACTGGGGTTGCCACTGGATTTTGGAATCCATCGGGGAGTATTGGTACGGTGACGACCTCTGGGGCAGCAGGGTTCTCGAACACAGACAACCCGTCTGGATTCGCTGTGGCAGACTTCAATGCCTATATGTCTTTGCTGTCTTTCAACAACCTGAACGCCACAGACTTCTACCTCAATGACCTGCGTATACAACCGAACAGCAGTGGTACGTATTGGTCTTGTGATTGTGATGCCATCGCTTACAACCCAAACGTCTACCTCTCTAATCAGAATACGCAGTGGGTTGTGAATGCTATGTTTATTCCAAAGTCATTGAGTTCCGTGTAGAAAACTACAAAGGGCAGTGGATTCGCGAAGGAAAGATTATAATGCACGATTTTGTCCTACATATATCAAATGAGCGACTCTGAATCCGATGCACCGCCCGTACCCAAGCAGAAGCGTAAGGTGAGCGACAAGCAGATGGAGGGTCTGCGGAAGGGGATGGACGCATTGAAGGCAAAGCGGGAAGCACTTGCAAAGGAGCGGGAGGTACACGAGGAGAAGCAGAAGAAGGGTGAGATTCCTGCCGATGCACCCAAACCCAAGTTTATCCCCAATCCCAAACCGCCTAAGGTCGTCACGGTCCCTGCACCGCCTCCCGAACCTGAGGTCGTTTATAAGGAGCGGAAGAAGAGCGTTGTGAAGGCGAAGATTGCGGTGGACGACGTCAAGAGTGAACTGGCGTCTCTTCGTGCAGAGTTGTCTGCAATGAAGAAACCCGCTGAGGTCAAGGAGGTTCCAGTTGAGAAGGTTGTGGAGAAGGTCGTTCACAAGGAGAAGGTCGTGACTGGGTCAGAAATGTTGAACTTATTGTTTAATCTCAAATGACCGACGCATACGACTCACCCCTAATGATTTTAGATATTACGGGTCTTGACACCCCATACTCCCTTGCCAGTTCTTTATGCGTGAATGCGAACCCTGATAAGATACGAATGTTCCGTACGTCGTCTTCATCAAACTTTGATAAACGATTTTTGCACCCACTTATCGCTTCGATGTGTTCTGTGTGTGTTTCTTTCCATTCATCTCCTCGTATGAGTGCTTCGGGGTGCGTCACCGACCCGTGCCGTTCGCCTCTCGCCATCTTTTCGGGGTGAATACGTGCATAATGCTTGTCGCCGTTTACCAGTGTTCCGTCCCGCACCTTGTCCGCCATATTCTCTACATATGTCCCTGTCTCCAAATGGTCTGGATTGACGCAGTGGCGATTACGACACTTATGACGGACGACTAATCCATCGGGGATTTTACCTACCCATAACTCGTAGGCGAGTCGATGGGCGGGTTGTGTCCTGCCGTTGATAGTCAGTTGTCCGTATCCCATAGGATTTAGGGGCATAGTCCATAACCAACAAGTGTCGGTCTTCTCAACGTGTGAAAGAAAGCGGGTCTCCATTCCCTTTCATACGCTTACAAAGTGGTAATTCGTTTTTCCTCGTGCGTGTATACAAAATGAGTATCGTGTCTGATAGTGTCGGATACTTCAACCTGGTGCAACCTCGCAAGAAGCGAAACTTCATCTCGGTTCAGCGTTCGGTTCCTGATTCTGCCATCGTGAGTGCCACCCCTCGTCAGGTGCCTAACTTCTGCATCTCCAAGCACATTGCGAAACCCTTTCTGTACGGCGATGCTCCCAAGCACACGATGGGACACGTTCCCGTCAAGTCGCTCCAAGAGTTCTCACACGCAGAGGGTGCCTCGCTCTTCAACGCCCCTATCCTGCTAATCCCTGAACCGCTCAATGCCGTTCTTCCTCAGCGTCGTGTCATCGATATGACGGCACTGCTGAACGAGATGCAACCTGTTGGATTTTCGCCTGAGTTCGACTACAAGGCGGGAATCCGTCCGTCTGTCCGTAAGGTCAAGTTGGACCCAGTCGACGAACCTGATGCCCCGTTCCCTACTCGCACAGGGACTCCCGCTCCTGCGAAACTTCGATTTGGGACGTACGACGTGGGGAAGAAGGACTATGAGATTCTGGGATATTAGAGGGTGCAAGGACCCTCAGGGCGTCCGTGTGAGGCGGACAAATCACGGCAGGGAAGGGTTTGGTCGGGTCGGTCACGAACGGGCGACTGACTAACTGGATGTCGACCTTCTCGGGCGGTGCAACGGGGTAGACCTTGCCGTCCTGCTGGGGTTCATCAACCAGGATAGGTGGCAGGTCCTTGTATTCGGTTGCCCTTTTCATCGCATAGTTGGATTCCAAGTACTCACGGGGGGCGACGGCGGCACGAGCAGGGATGCCATACTTCTTAAACCAATAGGCAGGAATAGGCAGACACTCAAAGTCGGGTTGAGACTGCAACAGTTCAAGCAACTTCTTCTCATCCTCATCGCTCAGTCCAGACGGATTGGCACTCATTGTCTCTTTTGGATTAAGTACACGACAAGATTGTCGAGCACTTAAACTAAATGAATATGCTAAGTTGGGAATATCAACCAACCGCCGCTGTGAATGTAGACTTCACACATCCCAAGCAGTCCAAGACTCAGGATATGAAGGAGTACAACCGCGTGTATCGGGAGAAGCACTCGGGGTATGTGAACTGCGGGTGCGGGTCGACGTTCAAGGAGATTAGCAAGTACACGCATCAGCACACTGCACGGCATACTAAGTGGGTGTCTTCACAAACCCAGACTTGACGAAGAAGGAGTCCAGTGGCGAGGTCTTAGAACCAGGAGACACCAGATTCTCAATCTCATTCAGTAGGGTATAGAGACGCCTGTTCTCGTCGTAGATTCGCTGGTTCTCCTTTTTTAGGTATGCATTCTGTTTCACCATCTCCTTGATACGTTCAGCAATGGTGAGGTTGTCGCTCATTATACTATACATACTGCTCTTGTTTAAACTCTTTACATACTGGGTGGGCGGTTGGGGGTTGGCGGTTGGTGGTTGGTTTTAGAGTCTTTTTAACTATACCCCACCCTCCATTCTGCAATCTTGTATAGTACCCCCTTCTATACAACTCTCGAAAATGAACCACCAACCACCAACCACCAACCGACCAATAACTCTACATACCTTATATTACACGAACACCCGTACGGCAGTTAGTTGCCTTCTTCTCCACCTTTTTGACTACATTGAGGAGACCAAGTGCGGTCAGGCAACGTCCAACCTTAGTCTTCGTGTCCTGCACTCCATTCTCTTTCAAGTATGCGAACATCTCATCGAACGGCACATAGTCCTCTGGGTTCTTGGTAATCTCGTACTTCTCCATCAGCACACCCTCAAAGTCCACCTCCTTCATCAACTCAGCACGAGCAAGGAGTTCAACCTCAGGACGTCCAGGTTCAGCAAAGTCGACCTTACGCCACGCCTCATACTCCTGCACCATCAACCAGAAGAACGCATCGCCATAGTCGGGGTCTGCCAGTTTATCCAGCACCGACACATCACGCTTCTTCTCGTATGGACGTTTGGGTTCGGTCACATAGGAGTACGACCACTCGCATACACGCAGACGGTCTCGCACCGCATCGTCAGGCGGGTCAATCGCAGGGAGGTCTTGTGCGAACATAAAGATTGTCGCCTTATTCATAACCGTTTGGTCGTTCTCGTGGAGTTTCCGCACCTGCAAGAAGTCCGTGCCACCCGACACCACGTTCTTCAACATATTGCCGTCAATCGCGATGGTCGACCGCTTCCCGTCATCGTTGCGTGTCTTAATCTCGCTCGACATCGCAAACCTACGCGAGGCAATACCAAGCACCCAGGTCAACTCACGTGAACTCTCCATATCGTACGACCGTCCAATCATCGAGTTGCCGTTGAAACTACAACAGTACTCACCAAACCCGTTCTTCACCAGTGTCGACAGCGACCCCTTGCCCGATGCCGTCAGTCCCAACCCCACCGTCATCACACGACGTTTGTAATCACCGATTGATGCCCTCATCAGCGAGTGGCGTAAAGTGGATGCGTGGTCTTGGTCTGCAAACGCATCGGTAAAAATCAACTTCTCCAACTCGGCAATCTTCTCCATCTCACGGCGGGGAAACTTGCGGGGCATTGCGTGGCGGAAGACAATGTTGGGGTCAAAGCGTTCGACAAACTCACCCGTCTTGAAGTCATAGATGCCGTCAGGGAACAGCAACTTCCCAACGTCGCTTCCGATTCGCGTGTGAAAATACCCGTCTTGGCGGGGTAAAATGTCGGGCAACTTAGTCATCAAGTCCTTGGTCGCCTTGACCTTGCCCGAGTAGTCGTACACACGTATGCCGTCATTCCCCATCTGCTTCCATATCAACTTGGACTTGCACCCCGTCACCAAACGTCGTATCTTGGATTCCTCGCACGACCACATACCCGTTGTCGTATCGAACACCCACACGACGCCCGTGTCGAGAACAATGTTGGACCCGCACAACTTTGCGAACTCCTGTGCCGCCCAACTATCATTGATAAGAACAGACGCATCGACCATCCCATCGCCCTTCACAACAAATCCGTGTTTGTAGGGTTTGTGTACGATGCGGTGCTTGTATCCCGTCGCGTTGAGTATGGCAGTCTCGCATCCCGCCAACAACTCCTCGGGGAAACTCTCCTCATCCCGCAACTTCTGGACTCCACCGCCGTCGTGAACCAGCACACCCATATAACGTTTCTGCGTGTCGAGATACTCAATCATCGCCATCAGGCACTTCCGCTCCTCCGTCTGCAAAATCAAGGCAAACAGAGAGAACTTGGGATGGGGACGTGACTTGACTATCTTTTGGAACTGCGAGTACTTAGTCCAGCACAAATCCACAATAACCCGCATCTCCGCCTCAATCTTCTTCAACAGGGTCGTATCACCCTCAGGTGCAATCCCATCAGTGTAGAAGTCATTGTAAAGTTTGATGTTGCCACCATACGCCACCTTCAAGAATGCGGTTTTGGCGACGCTCCTGTTGTCGCTCACCTTCTTCAATTCGTCCGTTCGGTTGGAGATGTACTGATGGATGGCGTCGGTCTTGACCCCCCAATCATCACCCAACTTGGCGAGGAGGATGTAGTGGGCGTTCTCCATATCAACGTCCCAGTAGTCCCGAGCGAGAAGAGGGTTGCGGATGTCGAACGGGAAGTTCTGTAATCCAAGTCCACCCTTCGCATACAGGCGTCCCAACTGGTTCTTCTCGCACCCGCGTCCGAACGTATACTGCACCCGCACCTTGTTCCCGTGTACTCGGTTCTTCTTGTAGCGACCCAGGTTGCCGAGGTCCTTAGGTCCGAATGAACCCGTGTCGACGAGGATGGCGTCCATCACCTCGGGGTCGTAATACTCATCACGCTCAAACATCGGGACTAACTGGTCCTGCTGTGTGAGTGATGTTTCGGTCGTCATTTATTCTATCCACACTATTATTCTTTAAACGGATTGAACGTGGGGTGCCTCGGCGGCAGGTTGGTCCTTGTTGGATTCCACCCCCCCACCCCCCTTGCGAGGGCGACCACGTGGGCGAGGGTCGGGGTGCTTCACCTTCCACGCCTTCCTCTTGCTCTCCAACACTGCGGTGTAATACTTGACTGCCTGTGCGATAAACTCAGGGGTCGGTGCGTCCATTGGTTGTATTATTCTACCAGTGTGTAAATAAATATGCACCTCGAACCCATTGTAGTCTACCCCGTCGTGTACGTTCTCAAATGCGAGGACGACTGCTACTACGTTGGCATCACGCTCAACCTCAATCAACGCCTCGCCCAACACTGGACGGGTTCAGGTGCGGGGTGGACTAAACTGCATAAACCGATTGAAGTGCTTAGAGTCGTGTACCAGGGACACGAGCAGGACATCACGAATGAAATGATTGCCCTGTATGGACGGGACAAGGTGCGGGGAGGCAACCACACGAGGTGCTAAGGGTACACGCATAACGAGACACGGCAGACCACCACGAGCAGAGAACGCCCTTGCATTAAGTATCCATCTTTCCATACGATACGTCCTTATCTTTTTCCTCAGGTGCTTTGATTTTTAACACGGTCGGCGGGGTGGTCTCCTCCACGTCGACTGACACCACAACCTCCTTGCCACAGCAGTTCGAACGGACCCTGTGGTGATTGACGGCAAGATACACACGATAGAGAATGCCAAGTGCAACCACAGTACCCGCACCGATGCCACCAGAAGCGTATGAATCCATTATCATCTTGCGATAAGATAATGAAACTCACTCCTTCCACAGATGGCGTCCACAAATACGTCGCCGAGTTCAGTGATGGAACGCAAACCAGATTTGGTGCGGCGGGGATGGACGACTATACAAAAACCCGCGACAAGGACCAGCGATTGCGGTACTTGATGAGGCATAGAAAAAATGAGAACTGGAACAATCCCAAGTCTGCGGGTGCATTGTCGAGATGGATTTTATGGGGGGACAGTACCAGCATTGCCGAGAACCTTGCTGCCTTCAAACGTCGGTTCAATCTCTAATCCTCCTGGAACTCGGCATCATCGGGAGTCGCACACGTGAACCCGTCCTCTGTCCCCTCAATCTCATTCCACTTGCCCTTCCAGTAGTAGTGAAGAACTGCGTGTCTGATATGCCACAACCCCTCTCTCTCAGTCTTGTCGTAGCGGGTTGCATCCACTGGGAGCAGGACGACATCATTGGGGACGTTCCAGTAGTAGCGGACATTGTAGGTGGCGACGAGAGTAGGCATTGTATGACCTACCGCTTATCAAACCACGCATTCGTTTTGTCCGCACGTTTACACATTCTGCGAGTTGTACTCCTCCTGCTTCTGTCGGGAGTGGAGCATCTCACGTGCCAACTTGTCCTTCTGTGCAATCGTCGTCAGGGAGGGAAAGTGGTGCTTGATGTAGGCGTGACGGAGGAGGTTGATGCCGATGGTCTTTCCAGTGGAACGAAAGGCGTGTTGAATCTCTCCAAGTAGGTCATTGCTGTCAATAGCACGACCGAGCAGGTACTTAGGACGCTTTCCCAGATGCTCGAACCAATTAGTGATGACAGCAGATAGAGCATCCGAAACACGAACTTCCACAGTTCCATACTCACCCTTTGTCTTATACTCCTTCCAGACAAAGTACGCACCCGTCTTCTGCCCCCAGACCAACTGGTTGCCCTCACGAGACGCCAGACGTTTGCCGACCACCTGCACCGACCCGTAATCTGCACGGACGGGCGGTTGGAGTGTATACAGCGAGGCAATCAGATAATCACGCCAGTCCTTGTCGCTCTTCTCTAACTTTGCTCCGAGACGTTCCTGCACCTTCACCAGGTCGGCATACGGCACAAAGTTGGAAACCTGCTTCTCGCTCAACTGCTGGTTGCCGTCCTCAGCGTTCTGTATCTTGTAAAGGCGGTTCAGTTCCTCCTGGTACTCCTCAGGAAACACAAACGGCGGTCGGGCGAGATGGTACTTGATTGCCGAGTAGTAGACCTTCTGGGCGGTGGTCTCTCCGCCTCGTGTCTTAATCCACGCAATGACCTCGGCGGGTTTGTCGAGTTCTTTACCTGCATCCTCAATCCGCTTCAATGCGAGTTCATACTTCTTGATGGTGGTGGGGGCGAGGGTACGACCAGTCTTGTGCGATGTCTGAGGCATTTTATTATTCAGATGAGTTTAGTTTTCCGTGAGCGGGACGGATTCGTTTTTATCGGACAAGTCATCGCATTTAAAAAGATTGTATTGTTGTCCGTTCGTGTACGTCTACTCGATAATCGGGTGGAGAAGCGGGTTCACCACCCACCACTCGCCTTCACCGTGTGCTACTCGTCCCGCTAAACCCAGTTCGTTGAGAAGTGCGACGGTCTGCACTATGTCGTAACGGCAGTCCTTTGCGATGGTTTTTGTTTTCATTGGTCTACTACTCAACCACAGACGCATCCAGACTTTGAATCTGGGGTTCCTCATCGGATTGGGTGGCGGCGGTGTGTTGTGGATGCCCTGCATCTTGTAGTAGAGTTCCTTTGCTGCTGACGACATCGTGGCGAGTTCATCAGGTGTGAGTGTAGGAGGCATCTTGTTCGAATGAGACCTGTTTTGATTAGAAAAAAACATTTCGTTTTTATCGCACAAATCCAGATTTGAGGATTATGACCTGAATGATGACCTATGCGGTGATTGTTATGTCCCGTGTCCTTACCAAGAAAC
>JAUKPQ010078647.1:0-20373 GCA_032273045.1 Chloridella minuta | reverse complement strand
CGGTCGAAGTGGTAGTTGAACGGAGCGATCGCAGGCATGACCTGCTTGTACGCCCACTCGCCCCACTTCGCAGCTTTCTCTGAGTCAGTGTCCAAGTCTTTGTCGACAACATCTTTGCCGGTGAACAAGTCACGGTTTGTGATGTAGGCACTGAGCGCCGATATAGCCGGGCTGTTGGGCGTCAACCACGCAGGCAGGGGTAAGCCACCAGTGTTGCTGTTGAAGTCGCCCATGTCGCCACCGGGGAAGATGCGGCTGATGTCCAAGAACACAGGCAAGCCAGTGACGTCGTCCATGCCGAGGCGCACGACCTTTGCAGTGCCGAAGATACTCAAACCCTTTTGCCACTCGGGCAAGTTTGCGCGTTCTTCTTTTTCCAGCAAGCGTGCCTTCTCGCGGAAGTCTTCGTCGAGCACGTACCGCTTCATCAACTCCCACCAGTCGTCGTCGCCACCTTCGGTTGCGCCTGCGGCTATCGCGTACATCATGGCGTTGGCGCCCATCACCACCGTTGCCGGTGCAGCGAATCGCCAAGGGAACTCGGCTGCTGTTTGAGCAAGGACTGGGATCGCTTTGTAGGTCCACGAAATAAACGGGATGCCGATAGGCGCATCGCGAATCATGCGCGCGCCCTTGGGCAGATCGTCGTATGTGAAGATGAACTTCTGTGCGTAGGTCACTGCGTCGTCCACGTCGACACCACGCTCGCGTGCGTCGCGGTAGATCAAGTAGCGGAAGAACAAGTCTTCAGCTTCGTAGGCAATGGCCAATGGTTTGCGCAGACCAAGCGACGCAATGTTCCAAGCCATGTTGCCTGCGCGGCCGGCGGCGCTTTCGGTTTTGCCGGCCAACTCTTTCAGCTCATCGGGCAACATGTCGACCAGCTCAGACTGGTTGAACGTGCCACCAAACAAGCCGGCGTCCTTGCCCTCTTGCACCATGTCTGCGTTGGTGACTAAGTCCTTCAACGCGCCGAGGTACTTCTGGCCATCCCAGTATGAGACGCCAGCGAAGTGAGCCATCGTCAAGTTGGAGATCACGTTGTTGGCGTGAGCCACTGGGTTGAGAACGGTCTTGCCTTCTTTCCACTTCGACAAACCGCTGCGGTACAACTTCATCAAACCGCTTTGCATGGACTCGTCACTTGCAACGAGGTGGTCCATGACTTCGGCCGGCACCCACATACCAGCGAGCGCGCCGTAGCGTTTGGCCACGGTGTCTTCGATGGCTGACTTGGGCACCTGCACGTAGCCTTCTTTCTCGGTGCGAGACGCAAAGTCTTTGGCCAAGGTTTCGTAGAGGTTGCCGAGAGCGATGTCGCGCTGGCTGCGCATGTAGCCCATAGCGAAACGGAACATGGCGTCACGGATCTCGCCCATGCCTTCGCGTTCTTCGCGGCTGTAGTCCCGCCACACTGTGATGACGTCGTGCTTGGATGAGTCGAAGTTTTCGTCGCGCACTTCCCAGCCTTCGGCGATCCAGTCGTTCAAGTCCTCGACGTTGATTGTCTGGAATTGACCACGGCCCTTGAGGCTGCCACCGCTGATGCCTTGCATGGTGCGCTGTGGCATCACAAGGTTGCGTGCTGCTTTGGCCCAGCCCTTGGCTTCGCTCTTGAGCGTTTGCTCGTAGAAGCGTGGCAGGTACTTGCCCTCCCAACGGCCGGCTGCTTTCTCTGAGATCATGCCCAAGCGAACCAGTTCATCCGACTGCTCGGTCATGATCTCGCTGATCGCAGTGGCCAGCTCGAGGATGTGCTTGGGTGGTTTGACGCCAACCATCAACTCACCTTCGATCACATCGCTGACCATTTGGCGCTCGTCCTTGGACAGCTCTTGCATCTTGCCAACCACGTCGACTGTCATGGTGCGAGCGCGATCGACCTCGACCTTCATCTTGCGCATGGCCAAGCTAAGCTCGGGACTCATGGGCTTGAGGCGGATCTTGTCCAGTAAGGTGTTGGTCAGGTCGGCCACTGCACGATAGGCTTTGGCGCCTGCGCCGAAACGAGCATAGCCCGCTTCGTTGCGACTGATGGTCCAGCTCTCGGTCTCTTTGCCCTGCTGTTTGCGGCTGAACATCAACTCGGCTGGATTCTGTCCACGCCATTGAGCTGCGGCAGCAATGAATGCGGGGTAGTCTTTGTCCGCAAACTCGTCGATGTTTTTGTAGCCGGCCTCTTTGGCCACGGCTTGCAGGTAGGTCTGCTGCTTGGGCGCGTCTACCGATAGGCTTACGGCGTTTTCTGTCCGGCCAGTTTCGCCCCGCCCTGCACCTTGGCTTTGAGTGCCCGATCGAACGCCTGCGCGTTCGCCCTTGCTTCCATTTGTTTCGCGGGTGTCATAGGAGGACGTGGTTGCGTCGTAGACTTTTTGGCTGATCCAGCCATCGGCGAGAGCTTTGTCTGTGGCATCTTTAAATTTCTCCAGTAAGCCTTCACGACTGACAACTGGAACGTCATCAAGCGTGGAGAACACGGCGCCTTCTGGCCCGTGTGAGTTGTCGATCACATTGATCTTGAAATTGGGATTGTCGCCAAAGGTCTCTTGGAGTTTGCGGACAACCTCACTAGAACCGGCGTGCCCTTTGACTACAGCATCAAGGGTGACTGTGCGCCCGCGAGACATAGCTCGCTCAAGCACGCTGCCCTTCTGATTGGCCAAAGCGTCAACCGGCTCTCGATACACATAGGTTATGCGAACAGTCTGGTTGTTGTCAAGGGCGAGCTTCACGTTGCGAGCGGCTTTGTCGTAGCTTGACAACGTCCCGTCAAGGATCGTGTTGGCACGGTCCATTTCGCTGCTGAGCAGGTGTTCGGCGCTGGACTTACCAGCACCACCCCCGCCCGCCATGAAGACCACCAAGGCCCCGTCTGGTGCGTTGGCCATGCGTTCTTCAAAGGCACGCTGGGTGAATGCGCTGGCCGCGTTGTGAACCAGTGGAGCAAGGCTTCGGTCGGCACGGTATTCAGCCGACAGCTCGCGCGCCTGATCGGTGTCGAGCAGCTTGCCGTTCTTGGTTCCGGGCAGGGCGCTGTACTCGCTGACCGCTGCATCGAAGTCCGAGAAGATTCGTTGCTTGAGTCGGTCGCCAAGGTCTTCGTCTTGGCGTGCGCTCTTTGCAAAGCCGTAAGCCTCAGCGTCGAATGGCTTAGCTCGGGGCAGATCCGCTGTGCCAGCTGCGTCATTGATCGCCTTGACTTCGTCATCGCTCAAGATGCGGGTGACCTTCATCGAGCCACCGATCATCCAGTTGCCCGTCATGTTCGAGTTGGTCTTGTATCGGTAGAAGCCATCCTCCGGGATTTGGTCCGTGATGTGCGCTTCTTTGGCGATGAACTTGCCGGACTTGTTGACACCGCGCTTGTCGGCCTCAACTTGCCAGTCCACATCGTTGGGCATTTCGACCTCGGCCCATACGTGGTTGACCGAGCGTTGATCTGGCGCGTTCAAAGCCGGGTCAGACTTGGACCCAATGTGCGTGGCAATAGGCAGATCGCCTGCATGCCAACCGGGGCGGAACGCCAAGCCACCCAACTTGGATTTGACTTGAGGTTTGCCAGTCTTTGTAGCTGGCGCGTTCTCTCCGACCTCTGCGTCGTACCACTCGCCAACAGGCAAGCCTTCGCCGTGACGACGAGGATCGCGCGCGCTGAATTTCTGCGGGCCGCCCTTTCCCCACACGGGCACGAACAACGGGAACAGTTCGCCGGGGCGATCCTTCTCCACGCGGAAAAGTTTGTAGGCCGTGACCGTCTTTTTAGGGTCCGGCTTTTCACGCAAACTGAAAGAGACACCCGGATCGACTTGGCCATCGAGATCTGCTTTGTTGCCCGCTTGCATCTCTGCTGCACGCGCAGGCGCAAACTTCTCTAAGCCGCCCTCAAGCAGGAATTCTTTGAGGGCAGGGATGCCCTTGATTGTGGTGCTCTTACCGTCAGCACCAGTGAACGTGTAGGTGCAATTGGCCATGTGTTTAAGCGCCCAGTTCTTGATCGATCAAAAGCATGCCGGCCTTGTCGCCGTCTACCAATTGGATGCGGGCCAGCAAGTCGCCGTATTCGCCAACGCTGGTGCGCTGCAATTCCAAGAACTGCAACAAGAACTGTTGGACCACTGGGTCCTTGGCAGCTTGACCGTACCAGTCTTTGTAGTTGTTGTACAACTCGAGCTCGGTCTCATAGGCCAGCTCCATTGCGTCAGAGAAGGACACGACCGATTCGGTCATGGCTTCGATCATTGGGACCTTGGCCACAGTGCCGACATCGTTTTGAAATTGTGCGTGCAACTGGTAGTGCTCTAGCTCGGCTTCGCTTTCTTTCAAGAAGAACTTCTGCGCGCCAAGGTAGCCAAGGCGCTGCACCTGATTGGCGATGTGCTTGTACAGGTTGGATGCGTAGAGCTCAGCGTGAACGGCTTCGTCCAGCAAGCTCTTGAGATCGGAGGAAATTATCATTGTCGGTGTCATGTTGGACCTTTATTTGCAGTTGATCTCAACTAAGCCAGCGGTGTCCAGCTCGTCGAGGATGTCTAGGAAATTGTCTTGGATGTATTGGATCTGTGCTGCGTCTGATCGACGGTTTACAAGAGCTTCGGCATTGCGCTTGCCAATACCACGGCCATCCAATTTCTCAAACACTTCAGCGAGCGGAGCTTCTTGCGCTCTGCGGATTAGCGTTTGTTCGGTGAGGCGGTTGACGACGTCGGCTTTTTCGCGTCCCTCGAAAGCGCCCAGCTTTTGGCCCGCGCCGCCAGCCTGTCCAGCTGCTCCGGCGTTCTGCTCTCCAGCCACTTGTCGTGCTGGTCCTGATCCTGATTTTGTTGCTGCGTTGATTCTTTTAGCATCGAAACCTTCTTTCTTTAAAAGGGATTGTGCCGCACCAGCATAGTCTTGGCTAGTGACTCGGAGGCGAACGCCGAGCTTTTTGTACAGCTCTTGTTCGGGGTACCAAATCAATGCCTGCAAAGCAGCGGGCGGCACACGTTTGCCAGTTTGTTTCTCAACCAGATCAACCATCTCACGGACCACACTGCGCAGGCGCTGGCGTTCGCCGCCGCTGCTTGGTGAGTCTGTAGGTTTGTCAGCCGATTTCAAAATCGCGCCAGCTGCGCCGACCAGTGCAGTCTTCTTGCGCAGGCCGGCATCAAACTTGGCGCGCTCCTTGATGAACTGCCTGTTGTGCAAGCTGTATATTTTACGCGCCAAGGCGATGGCGCCCTCGTCCGATTGTTGTGCGGCAGCAACGTCTTCCGGCTTGAAGTCAGCGGCGTAAACGCCTTCTGCTGAGTCGCCGGTTTCGGCCAAAGCAGCGCGCAGCTTGGCGACCTGCTTGGGGAACAGCACTTCGTCAAACGCTGGCAGCGTACCGGTCAGGCGGCCCACCGTGCGCATGAACCACATGTCCATAGTCACAGGTTCAAAGTTGCCCGACAGATTGCTGTAGAAGCCAAAGCCGATCTTCGGTCCAAACACGGCGGAGCCTAGGACCTTTTCGTCCATCGACTCGCCGCCGATTTTGAAGCCCATGCCTTCCAGATCTCGCTTGGTCAGCTCGGTCTGCAAGAAGCGGCGCAGGTCCACAGGACCAAACGCGCGCAAGAGGCTGTTGGCCAAAGCAAAGTTCTTGGCCATCGCTGGCGCGGACTTGCCAGTGCCCTGCTCTGGGAACTCGCCTGTTTCGCGGAACGATTCGTATTGGTTCGACGCATAGCGCAGGTTGTCTTCTACGTTCATGGTCTGCGATGAGATCGCGGTGGCCATCAAGAAGGCATTGCGTGCGTTGGCGTCGGTGTTCAGCTCTGGGTACTTGACAGCCATGACTCGCAGAGTCTTAGCCACTGTCTCGTCATACCACTCGACCGCGTTGCCCGCGCTGCGGATAGCGCCGATTGCTTCGGCTGCCATCATGTGCGCCAAGGTGCTGCGGTCTTCGGCCTTGTTCAAGTCGAGGGTCGGCATGCCCGCGTCGCGGTAGCGCTGGTCCAGCCATTGCACCACTTCAGGAATACCACCGACGTTTGGTGTTTCAAAAGCCTCTGACTTAGTCTTGCCGGTCATCAAACCTAGAACGCTGGCAGCGTACTGTTCTTGAGATAGGCCAAGGTCATCGGCCACATCTTTGAACGTGCCCAGATCCTTGACTTCTTCGACGACTGGTTCTTCGGTCTTTTGCTTTTTGCTGAATCGCGCGTCGCTGCCGATACGTTCCAACTCAGCGTTGGCCGCATCGCGTGACTCGACCGGGATCTCCAGATTGCCGCCGCGCAGCTTGGCGCCGGGCACACGGCTGGCCTCGATGGCCGCCATCTCTTTGGAGAGCAGGCTCTTCTTGAGGGACGTGGGTTCTGCCGCTACGGGCGCTGCCGCTGATGCGACTTGGCCAAGGGTCTTGACTGGGACGGAGTTGTGTTTGCCGCCCAACAGCACGACGGCTGCTTGATTGTTTCCGAAGGGCGCGATGTAGCCATCAAACCCTGCGTTGATTACTGCCGACTCGAACGCGTTGAAGTTGCCTTTGGCTGGGACGATTTGCGTTTTCGGGTCGTAGATGTTGTTGAGCTGGACTTCGTGCGCGATGCCACCGACGCCGGCTTCTGGACGGACGCCTCCGCCTTGGTCGACGTAGAAGTAGATCCGGTTTTTAAGGCGCGGATCTGGGCTATTGTCCAAGCGATCACGCTCTGCACCTTTGAGACCACGGCCATAGTAAGCTCCGTTTAAGGTTGTTCGGGGTTGGGTGGAGTAGTGGCGGCCGAGGACCGAGATGGCGCCTGCTCTTGGCGTGCCGTACTCTGGGGCTTGACTGCCCCCATCTTCACCAGTGACTGATCGAGCTGACGCTGAAGGCCCTGATACGCCTTCACCTGTTGTGGTGCTAGTGCTTCCATTTTGATTTCCTTGTTGAGCCTGACTATACGCGACAAGGGCGTCACGAGCCACGGCCTTGGCCTTGTTCAAATCACGGATGTACTTGTCAACGCGTGCTGATTCCTTGGCGCCTTGGTTGCGTTTGCCCTTGAGGGACGCCAGCAAATTGTCAACAATGGCCAGCCACTTATCGACGAAACCCTTGAAGCCTTGCGGGTCTGCGGCCGCCACGTCTTTCCAGAACTTCTTGTCAGTAGCCCGGTTGCCGAGGAAGTCGGCCGTCATTTCGGACATGGTGCCGGGTGCGGCCATCAGTTCTTGCAGGCGTTGTTGCCGCGCAACAGGGTCAGCGATTGCGTCCAGCTCAGTCTTGTGCAAGAAGTTCGCAACGTAGGCGCTCTTGCCCTCGTCGGTCATGTCGTTGAAGATGCTGTCGATGTCGGCAACAAACTTCTGGGCTGGCGTGTTGGTCAGGCCCTGACGCGCCTCGACGCGAGCGATCTGCTCGACCGTGTGCTTGAACTCGTGCAGCGACGTGCGTGTAATGTTGGAGTCAGGGTTGGCCGTGTTGACAAAGGCCGCGCCGCCAATCGCCAAACCGTTCACCGAGTTGGGACGGTTGTCGTTGTACGCATAGATCTTGCCGCCAAACTGGCTGTTCAGCGCATTGGCGATTTCGTTGACAGCCGCGTCGACGTCAGGCGCTGAAGGGTTCAGCGTCGCTGGGGTCTCTACATTGTTGGCAGCAGCCCACTGGTCGAGAGACGCTTGTGCAGTTGCTCGCGCTGTGTCGGCGGCAGCTTGTCCTCCCACTGGCGCAGTTGCTGCACTGGGCATGGGCTGCGCTGAGGGGATGACGAGGGCTTCGCCGGGGGTGACTGTGGTTTGTTCGGGAGCATTTGCCAATGGTACGGCAGGGGCCTCGGAAACACCAGTGGCTGGGGTAGCCTTAGCCGTCTCTGCTTGACGCGCTGTGAGCTCGACTGACGCGCCACGGCGGGTGATTGCAGGGATGCTCTCGTCGTTTGCGATTGTTTGGAGCTGATCGTCAGACAGTTGCGAAACCGCAACACCTTGGATCTTTTGTGGGCGAGGCGCGGTCATGCGCAGCTTGTCCAAGCCGAACTGCTGTTCGGTTGTAGGGTTCGCCGCTGGCAGCTCAATAGGCGCTGCCATCGTTGGCGTTGTGGCCAACGGGGCGTTTGGATCAAAAGTTGGCTCGATGCGGCCGTTGCCTGCGTCTAAGGGAGGCGGGATGTTAGCTGCCAAAGGCACGGGCATCTGCGTCATAGCAGGGACAGTGACTGTGCCTGATGTGTCCATTGCAGCGGCGACAGCCTCGTCCACCGAAGTGGCCGCGCTGATACGACTGGTGTCGATGGGGTTCATCAACGTGTTGTCGTAGGTGTTGGGGTTCAACAGATCACGAGCGATCTGGTCAGTGCCGGTGAATTGCGTGTTGGCCACGCCTTCGTTGATCGCCTTGGCAAGTTGGAACTCAGGCGAGATCTCTTGTTGAATTTGATTGCGTGTGGTCAGCGCTTCGACTGGAGCCGACACGGTTTCGCCCACGGCTTCAAGCAGCACAGAGCGGGGTTCGATCTCTTTGCCAGCGGCAAAGGCGCCGCCTGCTTCACCAGCCGCGCCAAGCGCGCCCTGCTTGGCGGTCTCCAAGCCGACCTCTTTAACGGCCGTTCGAGTCGCGCCGCTTTTGACAGCATTGACGATGGTGTCCATCGCCTTGCCGGCAGAACCCATAGAGACCGCATCGAGCGCGCCGACTACACCAGCCTTGGCGGCCGCTGCTTTCCACGCTTCGTCATGGCCCATGCCCGAAGCACGGTTCTCAGAATACTCGTTGCCGAATTCCACATAGCCTGAACCAGCGCCGCCAGCAGCAGCTGCAAGGCGTGGGTTGCGCGTGCCTAGATAGGCCATCGTTGACGCAGCAAGCGAGGCGACGGTTGAAGGTCCTGACGACAGGGCCAAGTCGACCACAGAGCCGGGGTCTTGGATTACCGCTTTACCGATTTCGGCAGCGGTGTCAAGCCAGCCCGTTGACTCGGACCCAACGCCAAACAACTTTTGGCTTGCTGGGCGAGTGCGGTCCGATTTCAGGATCGTTTCGTTTTCTTTTGAGAGCTGTGCGTTTTCTTGAGCCGCTTTTGCAAACGAGGTCTCGCGAAGCAACTTCTCTTTTTGCAAAGCAGGGTCAGCCGCGATTTGCTCGGGGGTGTACTTCTTGTTGAACAAGTCAAGAAGCTCACCATACTCGGCCATCTTCTGGCCGTTGACCGACATCTTGAGGGAGTTCCAGCCGCGCTCAAGGGACGAGCCTAAGTAGTCGCCCTCCTTCATGGTCTTGGCGATGAAGCCTTGTTCGGCCGCAGGGGCAGGCGCCGCTGGAGTTTTTGTTGGCGCGGTAGGCGTTACCGCCGCTGCTGTGGTTGGCTCGGCGCCGATCAGGCGCGGATCAACTTTGCCCATTGGCGTGGCGCTGCGGCCTTCCGACGGAACAATGCCTTCAGGCAAAGGCTTGCGCTTGTCCCCTTCTTCAACGTTGCGAATCTTTGGCGTGCCGATGTTTGACAGGTGGTCGATCAACTCCTTGTCAGAATAGCCCGCATCACGCGCGGCGTTCACATTGAACCCCGCTTTGCTGCCAAGGAAGTCGGCAACCTCAGCTGGGCTATATCCAGCTTTTAAAGCACCTTGAACATCAAACGCCATGAAGAGTCCTTAGTTGTCGTAGAAAGTATCGAGGCTGATGCGTTCGGCTTTGCCGGCGTCAGTTGCTGGTTTGCGCGGACCGCCCAGCAAACGCTGTTCGGCTTGCTGGCGTTTCTCATCTTCCGGCAGCTTGGCAAACTTGTAGTCGTCCTTGGCCATCTTGGTGACCAAGTTGGACACTTGCTTGTTGTAGTCGCCCGACTTGACTCCCAAGTCTTTGGTCGTGCCGTCGGTCATCACGGCCATGACGTTGCCGTTCTCGCCGGTGATAGTCTTCTGCACGCGAGGCGCCTTGGCTGTACCGCCACCGCCGCCAGTACCGCGACCAGCGATTGCATTAGCGCGCTCGGTTGCGATCTCGCGTTCAACCACTTTGCTTGCACGTTGAATTTTCTTTGTGCCTTCAAGGTAGCCTTGGTCTTCAGACAGAGACTTAGTCTTCTCAATGGCCGCGTCGGTTTCAGCCTTGGTTTTGATAGGCATGGCAGCAGCTTCGCCTTTGGCCACGATAGGTGCTGCGGCTGCATTAGCCTCAGCCATCGTGCCGACTTGAGCAACATCACGTCCGCGTTTGATCTCATCGACGCGCAGGTCTTTCTCCATTTGCGCATCCATGAGTTGCTTCTGCATGTCCAGCTTCATGCCGTACTCGGCGCCTACTTTGCCGCCTTCGCCCGCGCCCTTCATGGCGCTGGCAATGAGTCCTCCAAAGTTGAGTCCCATATTAAGCTCCTTGCATTGGCGCTGCTGGCGCAGCAGGCGCGGCCTCTGGGGCGGCGGGAATGTTCTCGTTGCTGAACTGGGCCATCAAGGCTTCCAGCTTGTCAGGCGCAACGCCGAACTTTTGCATGATGATGGTGATGAAAGTCTGCATGCCGTCGGCGATGTCTTTGTTTGTTGGATCGCCGATGCCGGTCTTGCGCAAGAAGTCCACCGACTCCATCATCAACTTAATGCCAGCTGGAATGATCACAGCGGGTGGCATAGTCTTGTTGGATTCTTTGAACAACAACAGCATCAAGCCCGCGATGCCTTTACCCAAACGCTCGCCCATAGGGCCGGGGCGTTTGATCTCTTCCAGCATTACGCGGTGGCTTTCTTTCGAGTACATGACCTTCATGCCAGCAACCACTACGCGCTCATAGGCTTCTTGCAATTCAGCAGGAACCTTGATCTTCGAGTCGACCGACTCAGGCGTAATTTCGTTGCCGTCCGGACGGCCCATTTTTTCTTGAATAAGTCCTGTTGCCATGATGGTTCCTTATGCTGTACGTGCGCCGGCGATCAAGCCTGCTGGGGCCGCAGGTGCTGCGGCTTGTTTGGGGTCCCAAGGACGGGCGATCTGCGCGTTTGGATTGACCTTCATAGACGTGTCAACGTTGGTGTAACCAGCGTTCAGGTTAGCACGGCGCAGCTTCTCTTTGTCAAGCAGAGCCTGAGTTTCCAGAGCCTTGGCGTTGTTGTAACCAGTCTGCGCCTTCATGGCGTCGATCTCTGCGTCTGTCTTGCCGCTTAGGTAATCGCCCACTTGGCCGACCACACTTGCGCCAGCGTACAAAGCCATTGGGTTGCTGGCAAGTTTGTCCATGATGCCGGGCGTGCCGGCGCCGGGTTTGACAGCGCCGGGGGCAACCTTAGCACCCGTAGCGGGATTATTAGTCGGAGTGCCTACGCGGTCCACTACTTCAACAGCACCCGGTTCCACTGGAGGAGGGCTGAGCGGGTTGGGCGCGCCGGGGGTTGCTGTTGGATTGTTGAGAGTGTTGACGCCGTCAACGCCGGGGGTTTCGATTCCTCGGATGGTTGTATCCGTAACGGGTGTGGATGTTGCTACAGGCGGTTGGCCACCGTTCAGATATTCAACCGGTCCGCCGGCATCGGCCACGGGAGCCAGATTGCCGGGGGCAGTACCTGCTGGAGCACCGGAGCCGGCGCCAATCGATTCGCTCATGCTGCCTTCAGCGCCCCAGCCGCCTTGGGCTGTGTTGCCAATAGACTGGCCAATGTTGCCGCCGGCCATAGCCAAGTTGCCGATCATTGAAAGTTTGTTGTTGCCGGTCGCGTTGCCGACAAGAGTCAGCGCAGCGCCAACTGTAGCGATGCCTTGCCAAACGCTCATGGCGGCGAAGCCGACCTCATAGGCGGTGTACATCTCGTACAACGCAAAGCCGGTCGACACTGGGTCGTTCTTCTCGCCATAGGCTGCGCCACCAAAAGGGTCGCCGATTGGATGGTCAAACGCCATCGCACGGGTTTGCGCGCGTGACAGATAGATTTTGCGGTTCATGATTTCCTTTCAAAGGGCAGAGTGCCCAGCAAGTAATACTGGACGTTGCCGTCTTTCCATGTGGGTTTAAACCCGATTCGTTCTACAAACCTCTTTTGCTCGACACGTTCGTGCATGACCCGTGTCGTCAAAAAACCGTGTCTTTCAAATACCGGCTTCACAAACTCACGGACCGCGCCGCGCATGCTGGCCGTTGGCCGCCAACCTTGAACCAGCGCAAAGTGCACCTCGGTCCCTTTGGCAATCATGGTCCAGACATGCTGGCCGTTAAGCTCAAACGGAAACGCGTCCCAGTCTTTGAACCAGTCAAGAATCTGCGAACGCGAGATCGGCAGCTTACCCCTGACTGACGCAACGATCGGCTCAAGCAGGGCTTCGCGTTCCATCTATTAAGGGGCTGGAAAGGACAATAGTTCTTTCAAGCCCGACACGCCTGACGTGGCGCTGAGAATCGAAAGCGCGTTTTGCAGATAGGCTTTTTGCGAATTGACCGCAGCTTGCTTAGCCGCAGTATCGAGGTCAGGGTTTTGCATCAAGTCGGAGATGTTCTTCGACACTTGCTGGAAGATGTCGTTCGAGCTTTGTGATGCCTGCATCTGGTTCTTGTACGCGGCTTCGGTTGCGGCCAGATCTTTGCGCGTAGTGGCATCGATGTTTTGCAGCTCGACCTTGGTTTGCGCATCGGCGTTTGCCAAGGCGTACTTCATCGACTGGTCCATCATGTTTTGGACCGTGCTGTTCAGCGCCGTTGAATATTGCTTGGATGCTTCGTTTGTTGAAGCCGCAGTAAATTGAGCTGCTTGGTTCTGAGCACCTGCGTTTGTCAATGAAGCGGTGTTGGTTGCGCCAGCAGTAAACTGGTTCGCTTGGTTCTCGGCGCCTGCGTTTGTCAGGTCGGCGGTGTTCTTGGCGCCAGCCGTGAACTGCTGAGCTTGGTTGGTTTGGCCAGCGTTGAACTGGTTCATCGTGTTGCCTTGCGACGCATTGAACTGCGCTTGCTGAGCAAACGTGTTGGCGTCTTGCTGAGCAATTGGCAGAGCCGATGCGATCACGGCCTTTTGGCCTTCGCCCAAGGCCATGCTTGAGTTGGCCAAGCCACGAGAATTCATTTGGGCCAGTGAGTCAGCGCGGGCCTTTTGCAACAGGGGCGAGTTGTCCGAGATCAAACCAGTAATCTGGTTGGCCACTGTTTGCGACTGGCTATTCTGGGTGCTGGGGCTATCGGTGTTCCAAGTGTTCAGATTGCCCGTTGCAGCGTTGTACCCAGTGGACCCAGCATCGGCAGCGGTGTAGCCCGTAGCCCCAGCTGTTGAGGCGTTGTAGCCCGTAGCTGTTGGAGCCGTCATAGCAGACTGCGCGCCAGCGGCCAAGTCATTGCCACTGGTTTTGGTAAGGTCGAAAGGATTTGTTGCTGTTGCCATATTTGCTCCACAAATGAAAAAGCCACCAAAGAGGCGGCTTTCTGCGGGCGCAGTGGCCCCGCAAAGATTTTACGTCAAGAAAGACAAGGCCACAAGGGCCTTTTCTTACGGGTTGGTTTTAACCAAAATGAACTGGATTTCGCCAGTCACGTTGACCGTACCGCTGGCTGCCCAAGCGCGAAGCTCAAAGTCATTCTTCTCTTCGATCACAAAAGGCACGTCAAAGTGGCGATCGAAACTGCCGCCAGCATTCATGCGAATTGTCGATTGGATTTCAGAGTAGATCGTGCCTGATTGATACTCGCGCTCGACCAAAGCTGCTGACACCAACGACGTTGTAGTGGCAGACTGCGATGTGATGGTGTAACTGGTCACATAAGCTGTGTAGCCTGCGGGAACCGTATAGCCCGCAAACGACCAGTTGTTGTAGCCGCTATCTGATTGCCAGTAGATCACAGCTGGGACGCCTGTAGTCACGGTGCCGGTACCGACGTAGATGTTGCCAGCTTGTGCGGCGCCTGAGCCTACAGTGAGAATTTCGCTGTAAAGAATACGCAGGTAGCTGTTGGTTGTCGTCACGGCGGTTTGGCCGTTCAACGTAATCACTTCAGAAACCTGAGCGTAGCTGGCGTTTAAGCCGACAATTAAAAAGGTGCGGGCGCCCGTGCCGGCAGCCGTGTCGTTGGCCGACGCGCTTGACACCGTCATAGTTGTTGCCGTCGCTGGGTAGGCGTAAACGTTGCCGGCGGTCACGCAAGTGGTAATCGTTTGCGCGGTTGTGCCGATGCTGTTTACGTAACCAAAACGAAAATGACCGGTGTGGTCTTCGATGTGGCCACGGGCAACTTGAAGTTCAAACGGTTCGGTTGTGCCGAGAGAAGTGACTGAGGGAGCGTGCATGATTGTTCCTTTTATGCAAGGGTAGAGGAGTCGTTAATTGTTTCGAGGGCCATGACGGTATGTTTGACGCGGTCATCAAGGCCAATTGTCCCGCCGTTGATCTTCTTGGTCAAGCCAGCCCAGTCCTTGGCTTCGCTCAAAGCGTTGCAATTATGGGTGGACCAAAACCAGCCAGCGGTCAACGCTGCGTATTTTGGTGTGGCGACCAAGTCCGGATTCAATACGAAGTCCACCCCAAGAGCTTGACCAGCATGGAAGTAATTGGCGTGACCAGTAAGCTGGATACAACCGCGACCACGGAAGCGGTAACCATCACCCGATGCCTCATCGCGGTTTCCCATACGTGACGAGTAAACGTTGTTGGCGATGCGTTTCGGATTACCGGCATACTGATTGGCGACTTCTAAAGTTGGAAAGCGTTTTGGCCAGAGCTTCATAAGCGTAGCTGCGCGGTAGTTCAAGTTCTCTTCGAGCACTTTGAAGTTACCGCACTCATGGCCGCATTGACCAATAAACGCTGCTTGCTGGCGCGGGGTGTTGATGTTGAAACGCGCAAACGTTTCGTTCAAAGCATCGACCCACTCCGGGCCAATGTGTAGTTTTCTGAGTTGATCAACGGTGACCATTGGCTGCCTCTCTTACTTGCTCGTAGGCTGCGATGCAGGCGTTGAGCTGGTTGATGGCGCGGTCGCCGTCGGCTGCGATTTGAGCAATAAGTCGGAGAGTCTCTGTGTCAGATTCGCTTCCTGCTTGCTGATTCCCGCCGGCAGGGGCGGAACCTCCAGCGGCTTGTACGCAACTTGGGGAGGGGAGGCGCACCCGGCCAGCGTTGATAAGGCGATCAAGGTCAGACTGTTTTTTAGCGACGGCATCGTTTGCATCCTTCAGTTCGGTTGATGTGTTGGCAAGCTGTTCATTCAGCTTGTGTTCCGTCTTGCGGATCTCTTCGTTCTTGCTGGCGATCTCCGCCTGCATCTCCTGATCGCGGTCCACAAAACCCGCATGGTGGCCGTAGAAATATGCACTTATGCAAACAGACAGCGCTCCTAGAATCATCCAAGGATTTGGCATCATGCGCCCTCCAGTTTGGCTGCTGCTCGTTCATGCGCAATATCCTCAGTCGCTGGATCAATGAAGTCCGGTGCAGTTGTTGGAGGAGGTGGCGCGCGCCACGTTTCGTCCAGCTCAGGATTCTTGAAGCCGCCAAAGTCAAAGAACATCGTGCCCGGTTGAGCCGTAGGCGCTGGGCTATTGCTAGGCGCTACGGCTTGGGGCTGTGGGGGTGGCGTGGGCTGGGATGATGCAACCTTGTCTGCGATTGACTGAACGCCTTTGCGGCTCATGACTCCGCCGATGCCGCCCACAACGAGCAGCACGATGTCATTGAGCATCTTGGCGAAGGCTTGGTCCATAGGCGCCATTGACTTCAAAGGCTGCGTCACGAACGCCAAGCTGTAAAGCATGAACGCCACGATGCCGGCAAGAATGAAAGTCACGACGACAACAACAAAACTCCAAGTTCGGACTTCGAGTTCTTCAGCGGTCAGACGACGCGGCGGGTGTTGGTTGTTGGCCAATTTGCTTCTCCAATACAGGTGCGACTAAATAATCTGGACAGTCCTGCGTGAACAGGCAGTCAGGGCGTTGACAGCGTTTAGCTGGAAAGTTCTTCGGGTCCTGACAGTAGTAGCGGTAGCGGTCTTCGCAGGCCGCTAAGCTACTCAGGATCGCGAGGATCAGTGCGAACTTTTTCACGTTTCTTTTCCTTTTCTTCCAGACGCAATACAAGCGCGTCGACCTTTTTGATCTGCACATTGGTGTGCAGAATGGCGAACGACAACAGCATGATGCAGATCAGAATTAGAGTGACGACTGCAACCCATAACCAGAATTCCTTCATAGAGTGAAATACAGTCCCATCAGTTCTAGAAAGCCCACCACCACTGCTATTGCGTAGGTTACTTTGGCTACCAGAATTTGTTTGCGGTGCTCGTGTTGCCATGCGTTGTCTCGTTCTTTCTTGAGCTTTAACTCACGGGCAACTTCTTGCTCTTCTAAGATTTCGTCGTACTTTTCAAGAAACTCTTGGTACATCGCACCAAGTCCCAGCTCCATTGGAGTTCCGTAGATCATGGCTTGCTTGAGCTGTTTGTTCAGCTCCTTCATTTGCCATTGCATCTCGATGCGGTCAATCGCACTATCGGCAACCCGCTCTGTGGTCAGAGCTTCTTCCTCAAGTTCTCGGCAGTGCGTTTTAAGGTGACGGATGGCTTCAAAGTAAACCTTGAGATTTTCACAAATCTCGTGGACAGCTCGTGCCTGAAACTCCTCATAGCTAAGCTCAGGCTCTGGTTCGGCCTTTGCCTTTTTCGCCACAGGCTTGGGCGCGTCGGTTGGGGTAGGCAGGACGGGCTTGGCGCTTGGTGCAGGGGCTGCGCCAAACAATCCTTGTATCCATCCCCAGATCCCAGTGACCTCTTTGAAGATGGCTTTTGCATCGGCTACTCCGCCTTCGACTTGCTTTTTAAATTTGCCGATTTCAGCCTTACCTTCTGAGAGCATTTGGCAGCCAGCGCGAATAGCGCTGACCGCACTTTGTGCCATGAGAAGGAGGCTGATGGGGTCCACATCACAAGCCGATCAGCTTCTTGAAGAATTCAGCAGCAGCACCCGGGCCAAGCAACACTGCGGCCAGCACGGCCCAAATGTAATACTCGATCTTGGTCATGCGCTTCTCGCCCTTGTCGAGCGTGTTTGTGATCGTCTGGTAGCGCTGAGCGCAAACGGCTTCGTGAGTCATCAATTTGGCCTCCGTCATTGAAACAGTGTCGTCTGCCATTAAGCCTCCGCCATAGCGTTTACGGTTATGCAAGCAGTGGAGGTCTTTCGGTCAATTGACATATAGCCTTTACAAGTTATGTTGTAGTCCACGCCATTTGCGTCTTTTTCGCTTTTGACGGGGGCCGTAATGTCCAAGTTTTTAAACAAGAACTCTTTGCCATTTTCAAAAACGCGCCAAACGTGGTCTACTGTGCCGCGACCGGCTTGGCCACGGGACTTGTTGAACCGAATGTGGTACGTGTTCATATGATCTCTGCGGACGGCATTGGGCAAGCAGCAAGTGCGGCCATTTGCACAGACAGATTGAAGTGCACAAACTTAATTGGCAATTCAGCAGCGTGGCGCGTAAACGCATGCGCTAACCATGAGTTAGCAAAGATCATCATGCCGGGCTTCGGCTCAAAGTTAATCATTTTGCTGGCGGCTGTGGCCATGTTCATGTCTTGCTCAGGCAGATCAATCTGCACCTTGGCGGCACGAGGGTCATGAAACACTACCCGAGAACAATTTTCTGGTGTCTCAAGGAAATAGAAGCCCACAATCTGAGAACCATACCCATGCACATGCGCGTCCATTGCTGAATGTTTGTGGTGCTCTTGGGTCCACATTTCTGTAAACCGCACCACTTTATCTTGCATGGCGTAGCCTTGCTCATTCAGGATGTTCCAAGCAGTCGCGCCGACAAATTCAGAGAAATTGGCCATGCGCGTATCGTCGTAGTAGTTACCCGTCATATAGACAGGGTAAATATCGTCAAGGTTTGCTTCTTTGCGTTTGGCTTCTAGGGCTTCCTCAGAGACGGTGTTAACCACTTCCAAGAAGTCAGGGCGCTCAATCAAATAGATTGGGCATGGGAAATGAAGCGCAACTTGAAGCTGTGTATTTTGAACAACTTCAGCAACTTGTTCAGCTGCTTTGCACACTTCTTGTTTTGACTTCTTGTTGGCGGTTGTAGCCATGATCTTCTCCTAGGTTAATGGGGCTACCAGTGTACTCAGGCAGCAACCCAATTCCAAGCGGAAAAATCGAATTTGTATGGGCCACCATCAACAGGACGTGTTGGGGCTTCTTTCCAGTTGTTCTCAGCGCCGCACCATAACATGAGCACGCCAGCAACTGCTTCAGGGAAAGGAATAGGGGGTTCAAAGTCGCAAGTATCTTCGTTAAACACCCAGCCTGAGAAGTTAGCTGCATCAGGTATTTTTGTCCAACGGTCTTTGGCAGTTTGCTGTTTTGCCGCTTTCTCTTCCGCAGTCAAATCGCGGACTGTCCATACGTCAGTCCAAACACCATCCACTTTTGCGTAAGTTGGAAGCTCCGAATCAATTATTTGGTACACGGTTGGTACTGGGCGCTCTGGGCGCACAAACTCTTCCCAATGCGCAGGGATTGCACCAAACGCTTGCAAGAGGTTGTCCTCAAATGCAGGATGGTTGATGGGTTGACCGTTTTCAATTTGAATGTAAAGTTTCATGCTTTCTCCTGAAGAATTTAGTTAGGACCCGATACGCAAGTTAAAGGGAACCGACGGATCGTACCGGGCCAGACAATGCGAAGTGCGCCTGAACCACTTCTTTGGCCACCAGCGCCATAGCTACCTGCACCGCCGCCATAAAGACCGCCAGCACCAGTAGTTGCGCTACCTGAAGTACCCCCAGAACCGCCACCACCACGTGCCGCGCCGTTAGAGCCTTGACCAGTAATGCCAACACCGCCGCCGCCACCGCCGTCAAAATAGCAATATACGCCAGATGAGCCACCGCCGCCACCGCCACCGGAACCAGCAGGGCCAAGCGTACCACCACCACCGTAAGGTGACCCGTTGTTAGCACCGCTACCGCCAGCACCGGCATATCCACCAGCGCCGCCACCGGAACCATAAGTAGAAGCAGCAGGGTAACCTGCGCCACCGTTACCGCCGCCATCACCGGTGTAACCACCACCAGCACCACCAGCAGAACCACTAGTAGCACTGCAACCAGCGCCGCCACGTACTACCGAAGTTGAGCAGAAATAAGAAGTTCTTGCACCAACAGCGTAGGAAGAACATCCACCAACGGCAATGGTGTAGGAACTACCGGGCGTTACAGAAATTTCGTTTTTGTACCCAAGACCGCCACCACCACCACCGCCACCAGCCGCAGGGCCACCACCGCCACCAACAGCAACGACAGAAATGGAAGTAACGCCAGCAGGAGCTACCCATGAATACGTGCCGGGCACCACAAATGTTGCATCACCAAAACTGGCAGGGTTACCTGCGCATGTTGATGGGAATGCACGGCCAGCGAGACCCCAAATAATACGAACTGCGCCGTTACCGCCGCATCCGCCAGCGCCATATTGGGGGGCACCGCCACCGCCACCGCCGCCATAACCACCACCAGCACCGCCAGCAGTAGTTGTAACAGATACGCCGTTGCCGCCACTTGAACCGCCTGTTCCACCAGCTTGGCTGCTACCCCCAGTACCGCTTGTACCTTGACCGTATATGTTTACTCCGCCGCCACCGCCGTTACCGCGACTTGGGCATGTTGACCCGGTTGTGCCACCACCACCGCCACCACCACTGCCGCCACAACCACTAGAACCAGTTGTGCTATTAGTTGCGCCTGCGCCACCAACACCGGACTACCCAGCCGCGCCACCACCACCACCGCCATACGCGCCAGCAGACATATAACCACCAACACCACCGTTAGCGCCACCGGTACCTGTATAAGTACCACCAGTCCCACCAAAACTTCTACCGCAACCACAAGAGCCACGTGCTCCAGCGCCACCGCCGCCACCTTTTACGATGCAGGTACTGACAAAATAAGAGTTTCCACCAGCAGTTGGGGTAAACGTATAGTTACCGCCGATACCTTTGGCCCCAACAACAACTGTGTACGAACTGCCCGGTGTAACTGAATAAGCGTTTCTGTACCCTAAACCAGCGCCGCCACCGCCGCCACCAGAAATATATTGGTTAGAAGAGTAGCAATACCACCCACCTCGACCGGCACCGCCGCCGCCAACAGCAACAACTGATACAGAAGTAACACCAGAAGGGGCGACCCATGAATAAGTTCCGGGCGACAAATACGACTGACTGCCCGGCGGGGTAACACCTTGGGTTGGCCAGATACCTTGCTTAATGTAGTTTGTAGCCTGTGCAAGTGTCCAAATACCGGAAGCCGCAGCACACTGGACTGGGCCTTGTGGGACTACAAAGGTTTTGGTGACAATGCCACCGGGGTACTGATTACTCATTTACAAATCACCTGTATTTGTTGATGGGAATTGGCGGCTTGAGCCGGGCCAAATAATACGCACAGCACCGCT
>JAUKPQ010078536.1:1484-20699 GCA_032273045.1 Chloridella minuta | reverse complement strand
ATTTGCTATAATAGTATATACAGTTAAAAAACGGAGCAAGAAATGACAAGAAAACATTTTATCGCAATGGCAAAAGAAATCGCCCAAATGACAGACCGTAAATCGGCTCGTATTGCGGCCGAGGCATTTGCCCAGGTAGCTCGTGGAGTGAATTCAAGATTTGATACCAACCGTTTCTTAACCGCTTGTGGAGTTTAATATGTTAAATCAAATTGTTCAAGAAGCTTTCGTAGCCGCAAAACAAGCTGAAGCTGACTATCTTGCCCAACATGGTGAGCCCGGCTACTGCGGATTTGGTTGGGTCGAGGTGTATGTTGATCGCACCAACTCTAAACAAGCCAAAGAATTGTTGGCCGCTGGTTTTAAGAAAGATTACAAACCAAAATGTTTAACTGTTTGGAATCCAGGTGGTAGCTATACTCAAAGTATGGACATCAAAGAAGCTGGTGCCCAAGCCTTTGCCGAAGTTTTGCAAAAGGCAGGACTAAAGGCGTATGCGTGTTCAAGGGCCGACTAATGAACATAGATCAAGCCTGTGCTAGAATCGTTGCCTATAGCGTGGTCAACAATATTGAAAGTTTAACCGCGGTAGAGCGTATGGTCAAATACTTCAAGCTCTTATCTGCAGAAGACCAAGAAGCTGTAACAGTATTCATGGACGCAACAAAGGAACCAGCGTGAAAAAAACTCGCGATACAATTGATGCTATACCAGCAGACCTAATTTGGTCAGCGGCTTGCACAGCATATCGCTTGAACAATGGTTACCTTAAAGAGCCAGAAACCATTGGTGACCAAGTGATTCGTCCTACCAACCGAGAAATTGTGCGTCAAGCATTGTCAAATATCACGTTAATTACTGATGCTGACCGTGAGCTTGCACAACAATGTCGACGGTATATGGCTGCTTCGGTAACCATGCAAGCTCTTAGAACCGAACTTGGTGAATGGGCACGAATTACTGCCAAGGTTTGCGACCTAGATACTATCACCAGCAACTACGATCTTTCTGTGATTACGGCCATGCCACAGAGCTATGCTAAACAATTAAAGAAAGAATCAGTGGATGCACGGTTGGTTCGTTGTCAAGGCACCATTGGTAAACTTGGTGACAAGGTTGAATTAGCCGTGGAAGTTGTGCGTAGCAATTACAGTGCTAAATTTAACACATGGTTTGTAAGTGCCATTACTACAGACAACTACTCGGTTTACTTTGCATACCGTGAGGGAATCAAGTCTGAAACTCATGTAAAGATTCGTGGTACAGTCAAGCGACACAATGACCGTAGCACTCAACTCAACCGTGTCAAAATTGTAGGAGATAAAGAATGAAAGCATTCGTATTAGGAACCGTTTTTGGTATTTTGATTTGCACCGTTGGTCTATCCGGAATTGCAAAGATTTTGGACAACGGTGTAACCAAAGTCCAAGAAGTGTCCAAGGAGGCAGCAAAATGAAAATCTTATCTGGCTTGATTTTAGTCATGTCATTGACCGCATGTGGTACTATTTCTGGATTTGGGTCCGATGTTAAAGGCGCAGCAGACTGGACCAAGGAAAAGATGACTGGATCAAAGGTAGACTTAAACCAAAACAAATAATTTTGGCAAACCAAATATAGTTATTATGGTTGACATTCGAACAGATTTCAAGTATAATAGTTATTGTAGTGAGTAGTATTTTAAATCAACTTAATAGGCAACTTAGAAAGGCAACATCATGTCACAAGACAAATTATTTACAGTAGCAGGTACAGCAACTAATCCTAACGGCACAGTGAAAGCTCGTTTCGCTAACGATTTAGTAGCTCGTATTAAGATTTTAAACAAAGCAGGTTGCACCAATATCAATTTGATTGAGCTACCAAGCCCAATGACCAAATTGCAAGCTCTCCAACATTTGCAAAGCGTTGGTATCACTGAAGGTGATGCTGGTTACGCAGTAGCAAACAAGTTGGCCGAGAAGACCAAGCTCGCCAAGAAAGGCGAAGTAAAAGTCAGTGGTGCCAAAGTCAAGGCATCTGCCAAAGCAGAAAAAGTAGTGGCCTAATCTTCAGGGGCTGGGCAACTGTAAGTCCCTTGATTAATAAAAAGCGGCTCCGGCCGCTTTCTTACGATAAATTATTATATGCTTGACGATCTAAAATTAGAAGAAACCCTGCGTCTGAGTATATTAAATCTCATGTTGGTGTTGTACGATTGCGGAATCGAAGAAATACATCTTGGCGGACTCATGCGTATCCTTGGTGTCAGCAACGAAGTGTCGGCCGCGTATGACGATCAGCTGGTTGAAGTTGATGAGGATTTTGCTAAGTATGTAGAAGCTATCAATGAGCCTAGGCCCACTGATCAAACTCTACATTAGAATGACCTTACCAATATTCAAAAGCGGTGATCCTTTATACATTGTAATTGTGCGTGACTCAGACGCCCGAACCAAGTTATCTAAATGGACCACCACAAGCCGAAGTATACAGGCCCGAGTCGAAGATAACCGAATGCATATATTTGATCACAATACTTTAAGTTTGTTTATAGTAACCTGGGAACACGGATGGAACAATTTGGTCATTTGGGATCCTTGGGCAAAAAGGCATATAAACCTTTAATTTTCTTGACATACTGCTGTTACAGTGTATAATTAATAGGTGCTCAGGCACTTTACAATAAAGGAAATAAAATGTCACAACATGACGCAATCGTAGAAGCATTCAATAACTATATCGCAGAGAATGAAAAGTTCACAAGCAAAGGCGTAAAAGCCAGTGCTGCTCGTGCCCGCAAAGCTCTCCAAGAAATGAGCAAAGGTATCAAAGAGCGTCGTAAAGAAATTACTGCCGAAAAAGAAGCATTAGCCACAGCCAAGTAATAAGGAGAGTGGGTTCGCCCACTCTATTTTTAAAGGAATTCAATGGAACCTAAAATAAAGTTAGACGATTATATTACATTTGACGAATCTTCAAATGATACCATTACCTTAAGTTCGTTAAATTACAACAATACCATTACCAATGGTGGTATCACTACATCTGGTACCTTTGGTCCTTTTACAATTACCGGCGGTGCCGGGGTTAATACTGCTCCTTACTTTACCGGCGGTGCCGGAATTAATAGTAATCCGTGGACTTCGACCGCCAGTGGAAAAATTAAACTACAGGGCGAAGCCGCTGACGTTGAGATTAACGGAATCAGCCTGCTCAAAACCATGCAGGAAATACAGAGTAGACTTAACCTATTGCAACCAAACACTGCACTAGAGGCCGAATGGGAAGAACTTTATGAATTAGGTCGTAGGTATCGAGAGCTTGAACAGCAGATCAAAGAAAAACAAGCCACATGGGACCGTTTGAAAGCCATGCCGCCGCCTGCGATTGACTAAATTAGTAAACTTTGCTATAATGTATGTATATTATGGCAAAAACATATCAAAATTTAGAGTTATTAGCCCGAGACTTTGCTCCGGCGCTAAGTATTTTAGAGAGTAGAAAACACAACCAGGCTGTCGTTTGTTCGAACAGCGGAGGATTACAATCTAGATCTACTCCAAAACGGATTGGCTTGTGCCGTAAAGCAAGCAGTAGTAAAAGAGGACTTCGGAAATCCTCTTCATTGACAAATGGTATGAGCCCGGGGAGAAACAAAACCGCGCTTAGAGAGTATGGCACTGAGGCCCGAGGTCTTGATCTGTCTCCATTCTACAACCACCTGTCAATGCGTCCATCCTGGACATTCGCTGATGCGTACAGTATTACGCTAAGGAGAAGACATTGAAATTTATCTCAATATCCAACTTAGGCAGTATAGCAATAAAAGTAGTTTGTTTTACAATGGTAGTGTTTGCTGTAACCACAGTGACCGCAAACAAATTAGACACACTCAAGGTCGCCAATGAAGTGGCCCGACAAGGATTTACTAGTGCAGCAGATCGTACCAAACAACTAGAGTGCTTGACCCGCAACATCTACTGGGAAAGTGCTAGTGAGCCTTTTGAAGGCAAGGTAGCAGTGGCACAGGTCACTATCAACCGTGTGGCATCAGGTAAATTTGCTTCAGACATTTGTGGAGTTGTATATCAAAAGAATGTGGTGTACGACAAAGTAATTTGTCAATTCAGCTGGAACTGCGACGGATCCAGCAAGATCAAACCTATCTATCCAGCACACTGGAAAGAATCAGAAGAAGTAGCAAAAAAGGTCCTACTTGAAGGTTTCCGATTGCCTAGCATGAAGAACGCACTGTATTTCCATGCAGACTATATCAAGCCACAATGGGGTAAACCACAAGTAGGTAAAGTCGGGAGGCACATTTTTTATGCGGACAAAATATGATAATCAAATTAGAAACTTTTTTAAATTCGTTAAGGACCTGGTTAGAACTACACTCGCCCAAGGTAAGTGCTGACACCCTGGGGTGGTTGGCAGTAGTTGTTATTCACTCGGCTACAATACCCACCCTATTTGCTCTACTCACAGGACTTAGTGATACGGTTCCAAACTTAGACATTGTGTTGTTTATGTGGGCAGGATTGAGCTTGCTTTTTGCTCGTGCTGTGGTGCTTAAAGACATGTTGAACATTGTGACCATTGGTGCAGGCTTTATTGCACAGGCTGTAATCATGGCCATGATCCTGTTTAAATAGGTTGACCAAAAACTCGCATAGTGTTATAATAGTAGTATGAATAACACTTGCGAGTTTTAATTATGGCGTTTCATTTAGAAGGTCCGTGGCTCAGCACTACAGGCAGGAAAAAAGGTCCTAAGCGTTGGGCCAGTGCTGAGGCCAAAAAGCTAGCCCAACAACGTCAAGCCGAATGGGACCGTAAGTTAATTGAATTTGAAAAACTTACACCCAAATTCAGTACCGGACCTTATAATGCTCCTAAAAAATCTATCACAAGTTACATGCCAAAAACCCCGCCCGGCAGAGAAACAGCGTCAATTCCTAGTCAAGATACTGGTTGGGTTACCTGCGTAAAACCACAGGACAACGAGTATACTGGCACCAAAATCAAAGGCATTGGAACCATGCATAAATCAAATGCAGTGCCGGTGTTCAGTGATGAAGAAGCCAAAGATATTAGTAAAATGCGCCGTTAATGGCTAAGTAATTGTCAAGGAGATAATAAACCCAATTGAGTAAAGAAGATGTGATTAAAATGGAAGGGCTGATTGTAGAAGTGTTGCCCAATACCATGTATAGAGTTCAAATTGAAAAATTTGAAAAGCCCGTGTTAGCTAATCTTTCCGGTCGTATGCGCCAGAACAATATCAAAGTTTTGCTAGGTGACGTGGTTGAACTAGAATTTAGTCCATACGATCTTAACCGTGGGCGTATTACTCGTCGCAGATAAGTACGAATATGAACATTCGCCAACAAATTGATCTTGTAGAAGCAAGCACTCGTCCAGCCAAGCTGGAAACTACTCCTTTGCCTTACGCAGAAAAAGCATTAAATCCTGTGATGTCAAAGGCCACCATTGACTATCACTACGAACATCTAGCCAAAGGCTATGCCAAACGCTACAACGCCGGTGAAGGCAATGCTGATTTTAACCGTGCTGGAAGTTTTTTACATAACAAATTCTTTCCACAATTACAAGCACCCAAAGGCGCAAATCGTCCCAAAGGTGCTGTGCTAGAACTCATCGAAACCAACTTCAAAACTTATGAAGACTTTAAAACAGAATTTAAAAAAGTGGCCATGGCCATCCAGGGATCGGGCTGGGTATATCTTAGCACACAGGGTACGATTAAAACAATCCCAAATCATCAGGTTAGAACAGATATCTGTGTTCTAGTAGACTGGTGGGAACATGCCTGGGCATTGGATTATGAGTGGGACAAAGAACGATATCTCGACAACATTTGGAAAATAATCAACTGGAATGTCTGTAGCGAACGACTCTAGACCACCCTATCATAGGTGGCGCAGTCACAGTGGAAAAACACTCAAATGGCTCGGCACTGACAGTCAACTACTGTACGATAACAACTGCCATGATCTTGAACAACGAGCTAGACTAGAACAAGCTGGCTGGTATCCATATTCTGAAATAAACTACCAATTTAATAGTCATGGATTCAGGACTGACGAATTTGATCAAACTCCTGGAATATTAGCCTTGGGTTGTAGTTACACACAAGGAGTAGGACTGCATCGACATCAAATCTGGCCCGAAGTGATGGCCGAACAACTAGGAATGCCAGCTTGGAATTTAGGTGTTGGTGGAGGCAGTTTAGACACCTGTTTTAGACTATTAGAATATTGGATCGATCATCTTACTATTAAGGCAGTAGTGGTGCTTGTTCCACATATTGACCGTGTTGAAGTTGTGTTAAACGATGCTAGAGTAGAGAGTTGCGGACCGTGGAGTGACGAGTTTATGAAAGATTTCTACAAGTGTTGGATTGATCACAGTGATAATTCTGCTATAAATCGTAAAAAAAATATCTTGTCCATGCAACAAATTTGCTCCCAACAACAAATACCCATATTATTTTATTATCCAGAAATAGAATTCCGTGGTGAAATTGGCGGCGGTAAAGCCAGAGATCTTAGACATTATGGTGCTGGACAACACCTGCGTTTAGCTCATAAAATTAAAACTGATCTACAAGGGTTAGTGCCCTAAAACTGCCCTAGAACATTTTCTGGTAAATACACACCAGAGGACTCTATTCTATGGCACAACAAACAATTAACGTAGGCGCTTCACCCAACGATGGGGCAGGCGATCCTGTACGCACTAGTTTTCAAAAAACTAACAGCAATTTTAGCGAATTATATGCACGGGCACAATCGGCCCCGCCCCCAACGCTAGTAGGTAGTGTTGGCGATGTTGCCGGCATGTATGCCTTTGATAGTACCTATTTTTATTACTGTTTTGCCAACTATGATGGTAGTACTGTAATTTGGGCGCAGGTCACCCAGGTTGGTAATATTACCACTCCCAGTATTAATAATGGCACAACTAATGTAACCATTGCAGCCTCAGGCGGAGATGTAATTTTTAATGTGGCTGGCACAGCAGATGTAGTAACCGTTTCTAATCAAGGAATATATGTAGCTGGATTTGTTAGTGCCAGCGGCAATACAACTTCTGGAAATGTACGGTCTACAGGTATAGTTAGCGCTGCTGGCAATATTGCCGGATCTTATTTCTTTGGCAATGCCTCTACAATGTCTGGCATTCCGGCTGCTTATAGCAATGCCAACGTTGCGTCTTATAGTGAAAGTGGAATTGTTGCCAATCTTGTTCCTTCTGGAAACGCCGTTTACAGTTTAGGAAATGTAGATAATTTTTGGAAAGATCTGTATCTAAGCAATAGTTCAATTTATCTTGGCAACGTGATCATCAATGAAGGTTTTGCAGGAGGATTGCAGGTTGATGGGCAAGAAGTAGTTGTAGCAAATACTGTTGTCAACGGAGATATTACCACAGTTGGGAATGTTACTGGTGATTATTTCTTGGGCAATGGTAGTCAATTAACCGGAGTTATTACTGGTGACAACTCTGTTAGTGTTACCGGCAACATTACCGGCAACAATATAAATTCTACTAATACATTTAATCTAGCGGTATTTGCCAATGCCACAGCAAGAGATTCAGCAATTACTAGTCCAGTACCGGGCATGATGATTTACCTCACTGGCACTGGTATGCAAGTGCGTGGTGCTACCTCGTGGAATACCGTAACAGGTACTGGAACTTAATTTAATTAACTATGGCACAACCAGTCTGGATAACCGCTGCAGGTAGCTTAGGCACCATTGCCGAAGGTATATTTTATCAGGTGCCATTACAGGCCTACGAGCCCGATACGGCGGAAACAGTCTACTTTGAAATAATCGCCGGAGAGCTTCCTGCTGGTATACAAATTGCAAGCAATGGGTTATTGGCTGGAATACCTCAGGCCATTGCTAACGTGCAAGGTGTACCCACAGCAGTCAGCCGAGATGTCACTAGTAAATTTGTAGTACGGGCATATACTACAATCACAGTCAATGGAGTATCGGTGGTCAATCGATTGGCTGATCGTACATTTACTATCACAGTCACAGGTGAAGATGCTCCAGAATTTATTACACCAGCTGGAAATATTGCATCATACTATGATGGCATTGTAGTTTCTGGATTACAAATTCAATACACTGATACTGATCCAGATGACATAGTAACTGTTAGATTAATTTCTGGTAGTTTACCACCTGGATTGACCATTAGTCGAACAGGATTAATTTCTGGATTTACCGATGTTTATACTGAACCAGTTGGGTATGTCTCATATGGATTTACATTAGAGGTCACCGACGGCAAAACATCTAACATACGAACTTTTAATATCGATGTATACAGTCGCGCTAGCCTAACTGCGGATACTACACTTATCACAGCCGATAATACATTTGTTACAGCAGATGGCACACCTATTAGACTTCCTATTATTACCACACCAGAAGGCAGCATTGGTGTTACTAGAAGTGATAATTTCTTTGCGTTCCAATTCATTGGAATGGATTTGGATGGAGATCCGTTTAGATTTATCTTAAACGGCGACGACAGTTCTGACGTTCCGGGATTATCGTTGGATCCAGTAACTGGTTGGTACTATGGATATATTCCTAATTTAGGACTTACCGAAACTGTTTATAATTTTACCATACAAGTTTATAAATTAGGCAATCCATCGTATATTAGCAATCCATACGACTATAGCCTGACAGTTAATGGACCTATTGATAGTGAAATTGTCTGGCTAACTGAAAGTAATCTTGGAACCATTGTTAATGGTGCAACAAGCACCTTGTATGTTAAAGCTGTAAGTGTTAGTGGTTTAGAATTGCAGTATCAATTGTTGTCAGGCAGTGCCAGTAGTTTGCCGCAAGGATTATCATTATTACCGTCTGGTGACATTGCTGGCCGATGCAGTTTTGATACCTTTACGCTTGACACAGGAATCACCACATTTGATCGATCATTGCAAAATGGCATAGCAGAACCAACTACTTTTGACTTGGTGTTCTACTTTACTGTACAAGTAACCAGTATCAATAATGTAGTAAACTTTACCAAACAATTTTACATCACTGTGGATCGAGTGTACAACGAACCGTATGAAAATCTTTACATACAAGCCATGCCACCAGCAAATGATCGAGAATTTATAAATGGATTATTACAAAATCCCAACATATTTCCACAAAGTTTATTATATAGACCAACAGATCCAAACTTTGGCGTATCAACTCGTGTAATTTATAATCATGCATTTGGTCTTACCAGTAGCACACTAGAATCATACTACAGCAGTCTTTACGAAAATCATTATTGGAAAACATTAACTTTAGGATCAATAGAAGTTGCACAAGCAACCAACGCTGCTGGCGAAGTAATTTACGAAGTTGTTTACAGTCGAGTCATTGACAATTTACTAAACAACGACGGCAAAAGCGTTAGCAAACAAGTTACATTGCCATATTCAGTGACTTATGAAGATAGCACCGAAATTGATGTGGTTTATCCAAATAGTTTAATCAACATGAGAGATCAAGTTATCGACACAGTTGGACAAGTTGGCAGCATTTTGCCATTGTGGATGCTGAGTAAACAAACCAATGGTCGTGTGCTTGGCTTTACTCCTAGTTGGGTTATAGCTTACGCTAAACCTGGAAAAGGTGAGCAGCTGGCATACAATATCAGATCAGAAATTGGTACTGCGTTAAATTTAATAGACTTTGATGTAGATCGTTACGAAGTAGATCGATTGCTGAGCAAAAACTGGGATCCAGTGACCGACGAATGGATTCCAACACCACCTAGTTACACCACATTTGATGTTAGTATTCTTATTCCATCATACTGGACCAATGACTCAAATCAAACAATACAATGGATTAACAGCTCAACCAGTGTTGTTTCGTGGTATAGCGACGAGTTTAGTACGCCAACTACATTTGATGGCAACAGCATGATGTTTATTGCTCCTGTGGACATGTACTCTAACACCACAGAATACGATAAATATCTTGTGTTCCAAAAACGCACAATATTAGGATAATCAATGTCAGTACCATATACCTTTGCCGATCAATCGGGTAACATTCCACTAAGTGAGTTGGATGCTAATTTTTCATCGTTAGCCAGTACTATTCCTGCGTATGCTAATACAGCCGGCGCAGCAAATACAGCGATAACAGCTCAAACATCTCTTACTGTTACAAATAATGCTCAACCTACAATTACTTCATTGGGCACATTAACCTCATTGTCTGTGACTGGAAACATTGCTGTGGATGGTTATTATGTGGGCAACGGTAGTCAATTGACTGGAATACAAAGTCAATCGGCAGCTAGTTTGTTAATTGGAAACACATTAAGTGGCAACGTATTATACAGTAGTTTAACCACAGTTGGAACTTTAGCAAATCTTAACGTATCGGGAAATATATCTGCAATAGGTAATGTAACTGGTAGTTATGTGCTGGGCAATGGTAGCTTATTGACTGGTATCATAACCAGTAGTAATGCTTCAAATATCACAGGCAATACATTAAGCAGCAATGTATTGTACAGTAGTTTAACTACAGTTGGCACACTAGCCAATCTGTCAGTGACAGGAAATACAAGTGCTTCATATTTTATTGGTAACGGCAGTTTACTCACAGGAGTAAGCCCTGGTGCAACTGGAGCAACTGGTTTAACAGGAGCAACTGGTGCAGGCGCAACTGGACTCCAAGGAGCAACTGGATCTCCAGGATTGACAGGTTTTGTTGGATCCACTGGTCTGCCTGGTGCTACTGGTTTAACTGGAGCAACAGGTGCAGGTGCCACTGGTTTAACCGGAGCAACAGGGTTAGGTGCCACTGGTTTAGCAGGAGCCACTGGTGCAACCGGTATTCAAGGTACCATTGGTGCAACTGGTGCAACTGGTGCAAGCGGATTACAAGGTGCTAGTGGTGCAACTGGACTTCAAGGTGCAACTGGACTTCAAGGTGCAACTGGTTTTAAGGGAGCAACTGGTGCTACTGGTTTAGATGGAGCAACTGGTGCAGGTGCAACCGGACTTCAAGGTGCTAGTGGTGCAACCGGACTTCAAGGTGCTACTGGTTTAGATGGAGCAACTGGTAGTGGTGCAACTGGTGCTAGTGGTGCTACAGGACCACAAGGCGCAACTGGACCAAGTGGCGGACCAGTCGGTGCTACAGGTGCTACTGGGTTAACCGGACAAGACGGACTTCAAGGCCCACAAGGCGATCCTGGATTGGAAGGAGCAACAGGTGCAGGTGCTACTGGCGCAACAGGATATCAAGGTGCTACTGGCTTAACAGGTGCAACTGGATCAGGTGCCACTGGTATTGGAGCAACTGGTGCCACTGGATATGACGGTGCAACCGGTGCAGGAGCTACAGGTGTTCAAGGAGCAACTGGCTTTTTAGGAGCAACTGGTCTGCGTGGAGCTACTGGAGCTACTGGTGCAGGTGCTACTGGGTTAACTGGATCAACCGGTCCGACTGGTGCAACTGGAGTGGGCACCTCAGGTGCAACAGGATTAACAGGCGCAACTGGTCCGCAAGGTGTTGTTTCTGCCGACTGGACTGTTACTCAGACAGGATCTACTCTTTATTTTAATTACCAAGGAGTTGCTAAATTTTCCATGTCATCTAGTGGAGATCTTGTAGCTGCTGGTAATATTACACCAAATGGAACACCGTAATATATCGGTAAATATTAGGACAGCAAAGATTCTTGATATCTATGTTTAAATGCCATAAATATCATGGTAAAAATTAGGACAACATATGACCAGTGCAATTAACCCAAACAATATCGACGGCGCTTACCCGGTAGCCGGACAAGATAACAATTCACAAGGATTTCGTGATAATTTTACCAACACGAAAACCAATTTTGAATATGCAGCAGAAGAAATCACAGATTTACAAAATAAAGTAGTTCTTAAAGCTGCTTTAACTGGCAGTACTCTTAACAACGACATGCTGGGCAGTTTGTTGAGCAATGTTCAACTGCAAGACGTTAGCCAAACTAGAGTTGCCTTAGGAACCTTGAGTGGGTCTGTAACTATCAACTACGCCGCTGGTAGCGTTCAAACTGTAACCACCAACGGTAGTATCAGTTTAGCATTTACCAATTTTCCAGCAGCTGGTGCCTCTGGCGTTGTTTCAGTAGTAGTTACTGTCAGCAATGTGGCACATACATTGACCTTGCCAGCAGCAGTTAGTGTCAATACTGTTGGTATTCCAGGCCTGGCCAGTAATGTAATTACATTTGCGTCAACTGGCGTTTATACATTTGTCTTTAGCACAAGCGACGGTGGCACAACTGTTACGGTTAACCAAACCAACGCAAAAATGCAACCATTTAATAATAGTGCAGAGGATTTGGCTAGTGCTTCCGCAATCAGTTTGGCTACAACAACCAGCTACTTTACCACAGGTGGTGCAGAAACATCCACATTGGCAGACGGGGTAGAAGGTCAAATCAAAGTTCTAATTGCACAAAATATTACCGCAGGCAACATGGTTGTAACTGTAGCAAGCCCGGGTTGGAAGGCCAGCGGAACTGGTACTATTACATTTGCTGGTGCTGGTTTAGGACAAAGTGTTATTCTTATGTACGTAGCTTCTAACTGGTATGCAATTTCGACCGGTCCAGATGCCAACGATGCTTATCCAACTTTGGCTTAATTAGTAGTTGACATCAGCTGAACTTTGTTGTAAACTGTAGCAATGGAACACCCATTGATATCAAATTTAGAACAACTTTCGGTTGATGAAATTAGTACCAAAATCTCCGAACTTCATAAAAAATTAGCCATAGCTTACCGCAGCGGCAATGGTTATGTGTGTGATCAAATCCGCATGGCTTTAGAAAGCTACCAATCCATGTACGATCAAAAAACACGCAAAGGGCCTACTCCGTTTGACGACGTAATAGACATCTCATGAACGTAAGACTAGAATACAGCAGTGAATTTATCAGCGGAGTACATTGGGATAACTCAATGTTGATGAATAATTATACCATTCGATTATACATGATGACTAATTGTTCTGATAACGTTAGTCAAAATATTGCTTTTGAAAGACTGAAATATTATATCTATAGCCAACTCAACCATAGTGTGTTTATCAGTCGACATAATAATGTTTCTATAGAAAACTACAATCAAGCTGGTATCCGAACCCTAGAACTGCCAGCCGACCCGGTTGATCAATTGCTAGGCATCATGTTATACTGCAAACTCAATGCAATCATGGAAGGCCGAATTATCATTAATGAAATCGAAATCAGTAGCGACCTTGGCGAACGTATGATTTATCTACATGCCACTGATGAAAATTTAGGACCGTTTGAAGAGACAGGATGGTGGAACGACAGTGACTTGCCATCAAGAAATGTGTTAGAATCTAACAGCGATAAGGTTGTGGCAATGAATAACATCAATACCTGGCGGGAACTAGAATTGGACTGGCCTGAACTTTCAAGTTCAACAGAAGATAATACAGTAGTGTTTGCAGAATTTGGCAAAGATGACACAAAATAAATTTGGTGAATTAGTATATTCAGAATCTGATGTGTGCAACTTGCTCATGCAAGGACATCCTGTTACTGATTTAAAAAATTTAATTGTAGATCATACTGTGGACTTAACTTGTTTTCCTGACATTGTAATCTCCATGCCAGAATTTGTTTCTGAACAAGAAAATACAATTTCAGTAACTGAATTTCATGCAAAACAACAAAACAATTGGCACATGCCCGACAGCTATAAGAGTATCGATATAGCAGAACATATTTTAAATTTATGTATCACTCAAGAAGAATTACAACGTTGCGGTTCAGAATTGTTAATGTATCAAGAACGAAATTTGTTTGACCTATTGCGGTATCTCAAGTATCTAGTAGATATCATGCAAGCAAATCAAATCATTTGGGGTGTAGGCCGCGGCAGTAGTGTGGCCAGTTATGTGTTGTATAAATTAGGAGTACATCGTATTGATAGCATGTACTATGATTTAGACCCTGCGGAATTTTTACGTTAAATACCTATATAAAGAAGGAAGTATATTATGACTAAGAAAATTATGAAAACAGCAATGGGTAAAACCATTGACATGGGTGCATTAATATTGCAAAACGAAACAGTTCGCGCTGTTGGTAATATGGGTGTAAATGCTCGTGGGGACATTTTGGACAGTGCTGATCGGGTAATTGAAGGAAAAAATAAACAAGTTCAACGACAATATAGCAGTCAAAGTAAAACCAATGTTCAAGATCTTCCAGTACATCGTAGTTCACGTGCAGCACAACAAACCAAAGTTACCAAAATAGTAGACGAAGAAACTTTCCTTAATGCACTAGATGAAACACCTAATAAAATTGTAGAGGCACCTGTTGCGGTGGAACCAACTGTTGGCGGATTGGCAGGCGCATTGGCTCGTGCTAACAAACAAAAGGACAACACTGATGACTAAAGCAGCATATGCTCCTCACAGAGTCGACCAAAATCAATTCAAAGCACTAAAAAAAGACATTATAGTAACAGACATGGTGTTTGATCATCGCATTAGTCGTGGTGGAATTATTATACCCAACGATAATGGAACCAGTCTGGGTATTCGCCCTCGTTGGGGTCGTGTGTATGCCATTGGCAAGGATCAAACCGATGTACAGGTAGGGCAATGGGTTATGATTGCACACGGACGTTGGACTAGAGGTCTAGACATTGAAGACGAAACCGGCAAACGCACAGTAAGAAAAATTGATCCTAAAGATATTTTACTAATATCTGACAAAGAACCACAGGATGATACATTCAGTACCGCAATTCATATTGAGAAAAAACCCAGCGATATGTTGCATGACTAACATTGTAAAAAAAAGATCACCAAAATGTAGTATATGTCGGAAGATCCCTACACCGGAATGCGATTGGCGACAAGGACGTTGTCCACATATCCCGAGCTTGTTTGATCAACTTGTACCCAACGCATATAAAATTAAATTATCTAACTTACTTAAATTTTTTAAAGGAAAATCATGAAACATCCAGATCCAGTCAAACACAAATACATTAGTTTCTTAAAAAGCGGGTTGCGTATTGTTGCCTGCGGATTCTTGGCTTACTACGACATTCAACTGGCTGCAATACTATTGGCCGCTGCCGAAGTGGTTGGCATTGCAGAGGAGTTGGTATGAAAAAGTTAATTCATCAAGTAGACGAACAAAGCGGTAGTGTCTATCAACTTTGGGCCGAGCTTACTGATTGCATGAGACCCGAAGGATACAAGAGTTTAAAATTTACCAGCACTTACACTGGAAGCAAAGATCCAGCAAAGCCGTGGAATAAAGGCGAATTCTTTTTACCGCCCGAAGCACTACAAAATCTTCGTGACCTATTACAAACAGCATAACATAGATTTATCAACATTGTGGCTATCTACATGGTTGCAAAAACTCCAAAAACAACGTAAAATAAAGCAACAACAATTTATCTTTAAATTAAAAATCTCAATTATTGTAAAAGGCTACCAATGACTAATCCATTTCTTGACCAAGAAAAATTTATGAAAGCATGCGATCAAACAGTAGGAAAGTTTAATCGCGATCAGTATCAACTGTACTGCAATTTAATCAAAGAAGAATTCAATGAACTAGTCGAAAGCTCAACCAAAGTTGATGATCTTGATGCGCTTATTGATATTTTAGTTGTTACTATTGGTGCTATCAACAGTTTAGGTGCCAATGGAGAAAGTGCCTGGAAAGAAGTCATGCGTACCAACTTTGCCAAAATTGATTCAGCAACTGGCAAGGTCCGCAAGCGTGAAGATGGCAAGGTACTCAAACCCGACGGTTGGACGCCGCCCAACTTGGCACCATTTATACGTGAGGAACAAGAATGAAAGAGTTATGGACAGAAAAATATCGACCTGACACACTAGATGGCTATGTGTTCAAAGACACAGCACAACGTGACCAGATTGAAGCATGGATTAAAAGCAAAACAATTCCGCATTTGTTGTTTAGCGGTGCACCGGGTGTGGGCAAAACTACACTGGCCAAGATTTTAATCAAGGCCATGAACGTGAATGAGTATGATGTACTAGAAATCAATGCCAGTCGCGAAAACAGTGTGGATACAATTCGTGATAAAATTACAAACTTTGTATCTACCATGCCATTTGGTATTTTTAAAGTGGTACTGTTAGACGAAGCAGACTATATTACACCCAATGGGCAAGCGGCATTGCGTGGGGTAATGGAAACTTATCACGCCAGTGCCAGATTCATTCTCACCTGTAATTACCCGCACAAGGTTATTCCAGCACTGCATAGTCGTTGTCAAGGATTTCACATTGAGCGTGTTGATCTCACTGAGTTTACAGCCCGGGTTGCTACTGTGTTGGTAACAGAAGAAGTAGAGTTTGATCTTGACAACCTGGACAGCTATGTTAGAGCAACTTATCCAGATTTACGCAAGTGTTTGAATACTTTGCAAATGCACTCAATTGGTGGACAATTAACTGCGCCCAGTGCAGATTCAAACTCCAGCCAAGACTGGAAACTAAATTCTGTAAGTTTATTCAAGTCTGGCAAGATTAACGAAGCACGTAAACTTATGTGTACCAGCGTTAGGCCAGAAGAGATGGATGATGTGTTTCGCTGGATGTACGACAATCTAGAACTTTGGGGTTCTACTCCAGAGCAACAAGATCAAGCAATTATTATAATTAGGCAAGGATTGGTCAATGTTAGTTTTGTAGCAGATCAAGAAATCAATCTCAGTGCCACGTTGGTAGAACTGTGTCAAATAAGTTAAAAGTTGCATTTGTAGGTTGCAGTATGACCCGAGGTGACGGATTTGATGATACAGACCTTGCACAGACTTGGCCACAGATCATTACCCAGACATTTATGTTTGACTCTGACAATCTGGCAGTGAGCGGAGCCAGTAATCACATGATATTCATGCTGGCCAGTCAAGCTATACAATCAGGCAAATATGATATTGTATTTGCCCAGTGGACTGCATTAAATCGAATTTGGTTGAGTCCAGGTCCTAACACCTGGTATTATGCCACAGGTGATGGGCGCGATGAGTTTGACTACAGAGACATACATCTTACTGCCAAAGAAAAAACTCAACTTGAACAACGACTATTATTGTTAAATCATGATTATCAAAATATTGTTTATTTGATTGACTATGTTGACATTCTAAATGATCTAGCAAGATTACACGGAGTGAAACTGGCACACATCAATGGTATGGTTCCTTGGCAAGCAGATCTCATGGTTGACGACAAAGATTTTAACATCATCAGTGATTATTCACGTAGTCTATTAGATTTTGATCAACGCAATGATGAAGAAATTGAAGAGTTATACTCACAACTCAAAATCAAATTTGCCACACTGGATCGAACTTGCTGGGTAAACATATTTGATAGTTTTCAATCTAATATGACAGACGTAGGTCCTTTAGGACATCACCCAGGACCTACAAGCCATTTATTAATGGCCAAAAAAGTAGCAAATTTTTTATCACAAGGAACCGAATGAGATATCTATTATTGACATACTATACCAAACCATCAGGCAAAATCGATGAAGTAATGACTGTGGCAACCAAACTTAAAAAACGCGACTGGCAAACGGCCAATGTTATATTAGATTTTAAAGAGCAGAAAGTTTTGTTGGCCAGTGTCAAAGGCACAAATGCTACTCGAGATTGGGACACCATTGTCAGTTACTATTACAAACATTATTCTGCTACAGTCGAGCGCATGTTTACAGAAAACGGACACGAATTACCCAAAGAACAGCCAGCCGCCACGGAAGTCACAGCCGGTTGACCAAAAATCTCGTTTCAAGTATAATAATACTATGAAATCGAAATTTAAGAACTTAGACAAACTGATCCTAACCGACTGTGATGGCGTGTGCCTTGACTGGGAGTGGGCCTTTAATGTTTGGATGCAAGAACACGGGTTTGAAGAAATAGCCGGTAGCAAGCTCAACTATGACATGAGCATACGCTACGGCATTCCAAGAGAACAAGTGGTTAAACTAATACGCATCTTTAATGAAAGTGCTGCCATAGGATTCTTGCCAGCACAGCGTGATGCCATGTACTATATCAAACGCCTGCACGAAGAACATGGATATCGCTTCCATGCTATCACTAGCCTAAGTTTAGATCCTAATGCTCAGAAGCTACGTGAAATGAACATTCACAAGATGTTCGGTGATGCATTTGAACGAATTGTGTGTCTGGATACTGGTGCCCATAAAGACGAGGCCTTAGAAGAATACGAAGGAACCGGATTATGGTGGATTGAAGATAAGATTGAAAATGCTGAAGCCGGCTACAAGGCAGGCCTCAAATGCCTACTATTAGAACATGGCCACAACATGCACTATTATCATGAAGGTGTGGCCATTGTAAAAAACTGGAAACACATTTATGAGATAGTCACCGGTCAGTTGGCATAATTAAACAACAAAGGGGCGCGATGTTAAAAACAAAACTTACAACTCTACTAGAGCAAAATCTAAAATTTCCAGAATCTAAAAATTTACAACAACGAGGTATTGCTGACAAACTTGAAGAAGCATGTAATGACATCATTAACCAAAACTTTGAAGATGTTAGGCCCGCTAAAAGCCGGCGCAGTATTGAAGATATTAATATAGGCAACACCTATGTTGATCACAAATCCAGTGATGCAGCGTTGTACTTCAAAATGCCCAACTTAATTAGTATTGCACGTTTGAAGAAATTAGATCGCGAGTTGATTTATAATTTTATCATTTACAACAGCAATACAAAAGAAATTGTAGATATTAATGAGTTGGTTAAATTAGTAAAAGATAATCAACAAAAAGAACTGATAAATAAAATTAGGTCAGTTGAATATAAATCACAAGAATATAAAAATTTAAAACTTAAAGTTAATTGTATAACACCTCACGGTATATTCAATTCATTATGCAATGATGGTTTAATAAATCTATCTGGATATCTATATTATGATATTGATGGATTTGATACTGAAATTGAACTTCTAGAAATTTTTGATAGTAAATTAACATTAATTAAAAGCTCAACACAATTGAGAAATAAATTCCTAGATATTTCACAATTACCTTCAGGTATTTATTTCTGTAAAGTCTATGCTAAAGGGAAATATTA
>JAUKPQ010078425.1:0-20700 GCA_032273045.1 Chloridella minuta | reverse complement strand
CATTTTGTGTTGCTGTTTGACCATTTGTTGGACTTGATGGGAATGCCATAATTTATTATCTCCATGTGTATTTAGTTTAATTTAATTTGAGTTGTAACATAGATTTTGCCGTAGAAGTACCCACTAGTAAGTATAAATTTTTGTTAACAACTTTCATATCAGAGATTGAACCAGCATCTGCAAGAATAGTATAATCTTTTGCAGAATTATACGTAGCAGTAGTCAAATCCCATGCTGTATTTAATGTAACTTGCCATAGTATGGTTTGAGCAGAAGAATAAAAATAACCTACTTTTCCTGTACTATCAAATTCAATTCCTGTCAAAACAAATGACGGAAACCCTAAACTACCCATTAAATACACATCACGCATTGAACTAGTTTTGGTTGATATGTCCCATGGGGTAGATAATGTATATCTGCGTATTTGATATGTGTTGTTTACTATTGTAAAGAGATAAACACCATCAGGACTAAAACAAAATCCAACTGCTCCGTCTCCGGAAGTAGTGACTTTACTATCATATGTTGCAGTAGAAATATTCCAAGCTGTCCCCAATGTATATTGATATATTAACGTTGCAGTAGAACGATACATTTTTGTACCATCAGTAGAGAAAAATATGTTATCAAATGCACTACCGGCTCCTTGAGTAGAAAGATTAAAACTAATACTATCATATGTTGCAGTATTCATATCATACGGGGTTGACATAGTATAACTATAAACAGTTACTGGTGCTGTGTAACCAAGTACATAAAATGTAGTTCCGTCAGGTGTTACATAAAAACTATTCATACTACTATTTTGACCACCTACAGTAAATATACTTGTTTCAAAAGAATACGGAGTCGGTGTGTTAAATTGAACTATTTTACCTCCACCGGATCCTGCCGTCGTTGTAGCACTACTACTATAAAACACAGTACCTTGTTTACCAAAAAATGTTGCGGCAGGAGTGATATAACTTCCATCATAAAAGTTTAAGGCATGTTTGACGAAGGTTACAGTAGATATGTCCCAGGGTGTTGATAATGTATATGTTGATATTACATCTATAACAGTTCCATAAACATATAATGTTGTGCCAGTATAATTAAATAAAAATCCTTGAGGTGAAGTTTCACCTTGATTTGTTAGCAGAAAACTTTTACTAGCATATGTTGCACCTAAAAGACTCCATGCTGTACTACAGGTGTATTGGTAAATTGTTTTATTAGTACCTCCCTGAATAAAAATTGCAGTGCCATCTGTATTAAAACTAAAGCGTTGTATACTGCCAGCATCTTGAGAAGATATTGAAAAGTTCCGAGTGTAAGTTGCAGTAGATATATCCCACGCTGTACCTAATGCCCATTCTAATACTCCCTGACCTTGTTGGTATGATGTTACAAACATTCTAGTACCGTCGGTTTTGAAATATAAATCTGTACAAAATGTAACAGCGGGCGAGCCTGGATTACAAGATTTACTAACATTATCATAAGTAGCACTAGTAATATCCCAAGGAGTTGATAATGTATATTGATATACAAAAGAAGGACTAGCATAACTCATCGTATACATTTTTGTACCAGTGCTGTTGAATGCCATTCCTTTTACTTGTGTTTGTTCTGATGTTGCAGTATACACTGAACTGTTTATACCAGAAGGTAAATTAATTGAACTTGTATTTTTTATATCACTGCCGGATGGTAAAACAAGTGATACTCCGGTACTAGCACATACCATACTCATTCTAGAAGTATTTCTAGTTAAACCAGCCTTCATTCCCATTAACTTATCTCCGAACCAAATGCACTAAAACTTAAATTAGCAGTACCTGCATATATAGTAACTACATCTGTTGTTGCTAATGTAATACCAATGGTCATTGTAATGCTATCATTTCCTGAAATTTGATTATTATATGCTATGTAATGTTGTGAGGACAAAGTAGCACCTGCAGGTCTAATAGCAATTCTAAAAGTGTCTGATACTGCTGACTGATTACAAATTGCAATAGTTGAAACTACTGTACTTGTACTTGCAGGTACCGTATATAATGTTGTTGCAGTTGTTGCTGCCGGGTTTGATTGTCCTAAGACTTTATAAACTATTGCCATATATTTTCCTTATGCTCCCATTAATAAAAATGGGCTTAAACTATCTGTTGATGCAGATACCGGGGCTGAACTACTTATAGTCGGTGTTTGTACATCTATCCAAAAATTACCTGTACCGTCATTTACATATTCATACAAAACGTTAGCTGAAGTATTCATCCATTGATCACCCGGTATATTACCAGAAACCGGTGGTATCGTATTTGCAGTAAATGTTAATCCTGCAGATGAAAGAGATGAACTACTTACTGTAGGTGTTTGTACATCTATCCAATAATTTCCTGTTCCGTCATTAATATATTCATATAAAACATTAGCTGACGTATTCATCCATTGATCACCGGCTACATTACCGGTAGTAGGTGGTGTTGTATCGGCAGTATATCTTGATCCTAAACTCCATGCTGTTCCATTTGCATATAATAAATTATTTGTTAGTAAGTTACCGGCTGCAACATTACCTGTATATGTTGGGAGATAAGCGGCTACGTTTGTATTACTATAACTTGCCGGTAGTCCTGTTAATTGACTACCATTACCAATGAAATATGTAGCAGTAACATTACCTGAACCACCTCCACCTGCTGTTATGTTACCAGTAACAGTAATACTACCTGAACTTAATTGAATAGTATTTGTACCACTTGTATCTTGTATATTACCAACTTTAACACCACCCGCAGTTGCTGTAAGTATACCAGTAACAGTTAATGCTGTTAATGTACCTGTACTTGTTATGTTAGGTTGTGCACCTGTAGTTAGTGTACCAGTGATATAATTAGCTGTTAAGTTACCTGTACTTAGATTTGCATATCCTGCTATATTAATACCAGTTGAAGTAATATTAACGATATTGGATGTTCCACCAACACTCATTGTGATATTACCGTTTGATGTAAGAATGTTTACATTACTATTACCATTGCTTACGTAATTAGAAAGTGTGATAGGGCTACGAGTCCAACTATCAGTAGCAGATGCGTAGGTATACAGTATACCATTTTGAGTTGATGTTTGACCATTTGTCGGACTTGTTGGGAATGCCATATTTGTTATCTCTATGTATATTTAGTTAGAATGTTATTGAACCTGAGGCTGTGAATTTATAAATTCTATAACTACCTGATGTTGTTACCGTAGGACTTCCTGTTGTAGAAGAAGCAGTATAAGCACTATTTACACGAATAATTACAACTCCTGAACCACCTGTACCACTTGTTGCCGGGTTAGAATTACCTGTACCACCGCCGCCGCCAGTGTTTACAGTAGCGTTTTTAGAACTATCACCTGAATTCCCGGTGCCGCCTCCACCAGAACCACCTGCTCCGCCGGTGCCGCCACCTCCACCACCGCCACCACCGCCGGCGTAGTATGTAGGAGTTCCGGTAATGCTAGATTGAACTCCGTCGCCACCTTTACCGCCGCCTAAACCACTAGAACCATTAGATCCTGCTTGGCTTGCACCGCCACCTCCACCACCCGGATAAGAAGAGCCTTCATAACCTCGTCCGCCACCATATCCTTGATTTGCTGTTCCAGTTCCAGGGGTAGTTGTACTTTGTCCAGAACCTCCGCCTGAACCACCGTTGCCCGGAGCTGATGAGTTGCCACCACCGCCTCCTCCACCAATACTTGTAATTGTTGATATGTCAGAACCTGATATACTTGAATTTGATCCATTATTTCCTGTTGCTTCTTCTCCATATACAGCGGTACCACCGCCACCGACTGTAACAGTATAGGTAGTAGCAGGTGAAAAATTAATTGAAGATCCGGCACTTGCTCCGCCACCACTACTTTCCCCGGTGACGTTAGACCTATATCCGCCGGCACCTCCACCGGCACCATAGGTAGTACCTCCACCGGCACCTCCGCCAGCAACAACTATATATTGAACGATGACTCCAGGCAGTGGCCAATTACCTGCTTGTTTATATTGTGCTACTGCACTTGTATTCCATAAACCTGAAGCACTACTATTTGAAACGGTAGGGGAAGTTGCTGATATTACTCCACCTATGTATCGTTTAACCATGTTAGCTTATATCCTCATAACTACATGTTACTATAAGTGCATTTGCAGTTACGGCTGTTGCACCTAAACTTGTGTTTTCTTCTAAGTAATATTGACTGGTTTTATCAATAATATTCAATGTTGAGTTTGCAGGTACACTAATATTGCCTGCTATTGCATAAGCAGTGCCACCTAGACTGGCTGCATTATACCATGATACAGATATTGAGGCTGCACTGACTGTATAATTAGTAACGTTAAGTGTATTAATTTTTAAACATTTACCACTACTTGATGCATTGTTTAAAATTGAAGTTGCACTTGTTGTTGTTAAGTTTGCCCCTGTTGTTTTGCCATTGATTGTTGTTGCGCCGATTAAATTTGGTGCTGCCATATTATCCTCCGAATACTAATGAATATCCAACTGCTCTAGCATTACTTAGACCACCTGGAATTGTTACTGTTACATCACTACCACTATTAGTAGCAGTTACACCTGCTCCCACAAAATCTATACTTGTGGCTGCTGTCGTTAAATTACTGCCTTCATCTTTAATTACTAAAGCAGAACCCCCGGATCCTGCCGCTGATGTAAGACTTGATGAACTTATATCAACCCAATAATTACTTGTGCCATCATTTAAATATTCATATAAAATATTAGCTGAGGTATTGAACCATTGATCACCTGGTAAATTAGCACTTGCAGGTGGTGCTGTGTTTGCAGTAAATGTTCCACCACCTGTTACGGCTGACCAACTTAGTCCACCGGATCCATCTGTTTTAAGATAATAGTTAGCACTACCACCTGTAATATGTAAATTACCAACTGCACCTAAACTAATATTTGATCCAGTAAATGACACATTGCCGTTACTAGTTATATTTGAGAAAGTAGTTGGGCCAGTGATATTAGCATTTGCTACAGTTAAGTTAGCAGTAATGGTAAGATTACCCATGGTATAATTACCAGTAGTATCTATTCCTGATGCTTTTACGTATGTTAATGCCATTGTATTACCTTATTCTGTATTTATTACTTAGTTATGAATGCACTTGTAGGAGCAGTGAAGTTAGCGGTATAACGAGCATATCCTTTTGTTATTCTTAAATCATCTAGATAACCGGTGAGATATTCACCTAAGGCAGATCGTCCTATATAGGAAACATTAGTTGTTTCACTTCTATTTGTATTTGTTTGATTAGTAGTTGTTATAGTTTGTGATACTCCGTTGACATATATACTGATTGTAGTACCACTTCGTACAAAAGCAAGATGTGTCCAAACATTTTGACTAATAGCCGGAGCTGTAAACCAACTATTACTACTACCTGGTCTAGTAGAAGCACCGAAGATTGTTTTAAGAGATGACAAACTTCCAGCGGCAGCATCTGCAAGCCCAAAAAGATGAAGAAGACTAGATGCTGTTAGAACAACAGCCGGGTATAGATGACTAGATACTGTTGGATAAACCCATGTTTCATATGTGAAGTCTCCTGTACCCACCGCAATATTCACACCGCTAAACAATCCGGAAGCTCCGTCAAAATATAAACTAGCATTACCATATTTCTTTACCGCAGTACTAATTTGTGCATTACCTAAGGTCTCTAATACATTACTAGAATGTTGATCTATTATACCACCGTTATTCATATTCAACAATAGACTTGCTGGATAAGTTGTAGAGTAGTTTGTTAGTGTTTGTGTTGGTGGTACAAAGTTACTGGTGTATAGTGCTGATTTAGTAATACGCAAATCAGACATATAACCGGTAAAATATGTTCCGCGGTCTGCACCAGTAATATAATACCCAACAGTACTACTAGGAGTAGTAAGTGTAGTTGTACCTGTTAATGTTGCTTTAACTCCATTAACAAAAATAGTAACTACACCAGATGTTACGACCCAAGCAACATGATTCCATATATTTAATGAGAGTGCTGTACCTGAATCAGCGGTTTTTACAGTACCATCATACCAACGAACTCCGGGCTGGTTTGAAGCATTCATACCAACAGACCAATATAATGCTGTAGCATCTGTCGGTGTTAAGTCTCCGATGATATTGTTCATATATCCACTTGTTGAAGTGTAAGCAGTTTGATATACCCAACATTCTACTGTGAAATTACTAGAACCACTAAATGTCATAATTGAAGTATTATTATATCTCAAATAATCCCCAGTACCATCAAAGTATGCACTACCACCATGTAAACTTGGGGTATAACTTGTATATGTCTGTGCAGTGTATCCGAATGGATTATGGTTGTAAACTTTAGGTGAACTTGTTACAGTTATTGTAAATGCGTTCGTAGAATTATCTTTGATAGTAGTTGATTGACATGTTAATAAACTTGTATTTGATATTGCAGTTAATGGTGTTGTGCTAGGAGTAAACGCCGATGTATATAATGCAGTACCGTTGATTATACGTAAATTAGAGATATATCCGGGGACAGCAGTAAAACCAAACTGGGCTTCATATCCTATTGCGATTTGATTTCCAGCATATGTTGGTGCGCTGCCATATGTGTATGTTGTTCCTTCCTGAACACCGTTGATAAAACTATAGATTGAGGAACCACTACGACAAACAGCAATATGATACCAAACACCCAATGAAAGAGTAGTAGGCTGAGTATTATATAATGATCCGCTTGCATCTCTTAGATAAAGTTTTTGATTTAAAATTCCTATTAATGGTCCGTTTGCGTTAGAACCGTTTAATAATCTATTTGATGCAATATAAAACATAGTAGACCCAGTCGTTGCTGTTGTTAGGTATATCCATGCTTCTATTGTCCAATTATTACTACTCAATATCAATGATGACCCGGTAGTAAGTAAATTCATATTAGAAGTACCATCAATATAATTACTATAACTTATTGGCACTGCTTCGGGTATACTACCGAATGGATCCAAGGCTTGAACTGAAGGTGTACCGTTTACAGTTAATGCAAGATTGTTTGGGCTATTATCAACGAATCTATTACTTTGACAGATTAATAAAGCCGTACCAGTTATAGTAGTTAATGGTGCAGTAGGTGGAGTAAAGTTTGCTGTATATACTGCTGTTCCATTAACTATTCTGAAGTTGCTTAAGTAACCATTTAAACTACCACCACTACTAGTACCAATATATCCACCATAAACCCAAGTATTCCCAACCACTGAGGCTGAAGATGTAGCAGTAGAAACAGATACACCATTTCTATACAAAGTAAAATTATTTCCATTTCTTACTACTGCTAAATGAGTCCATTCAAATGGAGTCAAAACTGTGGGGTCTGTTAATACCGGTGCACTACTATTTACATTATATGCAAAAAATGCTATCTGACCATTAAAACTAGGATGGCCACCAAAATATATTGAATCTGTGGTGAATGATGTTTGATAATTATACCAAATCATTCTTTGAGCCCCGGTGACTACGGAATTTAGGTATACCCATCCTTCAATAGTAAAATTGTTGGTCAAGAATTGGAAAGCAGAAGTAGATGTAGGTAATTGGAAATAGTCACTTGTACCAAATAAATTACTCCAACCTGTCACACTGTACGGACTAAATGTACCTTGACTTGCATTACCATTTCTTGTGATAATGTTATTGAAATTACTGTTATCTATAATACCATAGTTGTTACCACCACCATTGTATTGTAGTGTTAATAAACTTGTATTTGCTATTGCTGTTAGTGGTGATGTGGGTGGTGTAAACGCTGTTGTATAAACTGCGGTGCCTTTAACTATTCTTGCATCTGTCACATATCCTGTGTAGAAATTACCAGTTCCGTTATAACGTGCACCAATGGTAACATCCGAATTAGATGCGTCGGATATTGCTCCTCCATTGGTGTATACCGTTCCTTGAACTCCATTGGTGTACATGTAAAAACTTGACCCATTGCGTACAAGTGCTATGTGATTCCATGTATTTAACAAAGCAATAGGTCCAGTCACTTGATTCCAATTGGCGCCACCACCGCCGATATTTATCCAGGTGCGAGGTTGGGTTCCGTTGAATCCCGCTCCATATCCACCGTTAGTATCGTTTGTATGGGCTCCTAATACAGTTATGTCACCTGTTAACACCGTTGGGTATACCCAATATTCAATTGTAAAATTAGAACTACCCATTGCAAAACCTGCATTGTATGGTACTCTTAAATAATCCCCGGTACCATCAAAGTATCCACTACCATAAGTACTGTAACTACTATTTGGTGTGAATGGTATGTTGGGTGATATTGTTGTGTCACCTGTTTTAGTAATAGTAAAATTGTTAGTACTGTTATCAATAAATCTATTTGATTGGCAGGTTAATAAACTTGTATTTGTAATTGCTGTTAATGGTGTTGTGCTTGGTGTGAAGGCAGAGGTATAGACTGCGGTACCTTTGACAATTCTTAAATTACTGATATATCCGTTATAAGTAGTAGCTTGAACTCGACCAATATTTAATTGCAAACTTCCATTTAATGGTGTTCCACTCTTTGCAACTGAAAATACTTGAGTACCATTGATATATCCTGTCAGGTTTGTAGATGTGTTATTATACACCATAGCGATATGAGTCCATGTTGATACACCGATTGTAGCAGTACTGACCACATTTGTTACCGTAGTACCATTATAATAATAGAATTGCAGTGTTCCGTTTGAGAGAGTACCGAATGCCCAGTATGTGTCGGCAGCCTCTGGGTTTCCACATGATACTTGTAAAGGAAGACCATTTGTTCCACTTTGATTATTTGTATTATTGTAAATCCAGCATTCAATCGTATAATTGTTATCCCACCAAGTACATATGTTTGAATTAAACGGAGTAGATAGATAATCCCCAGCACCGTCAAAATAATTACTATAATATCCAGGTGTATATGGATTAAATGTTGCAGGTTTTGTATCACCTGCAATAGTTAAAGCAAAACTATTTGTACTAGCATCACTAATGAATGGTGTAACAGTTGTCTCACCGTTCAATAACAATGTTGTATTCTTAAAATATGGGTCATAAGAAAAACTTACTACCCAATTTAACGTTCTTGTCGCTGTACGATTTGTTGTGCTAGCGGTAGCTGTAATTAAACTACTACTGCTGGCTGCTACAGTTGGTGTACCTGCAATATTTGCACCACTAATACTTAAACCAGTTGGCAATGCATTTGCAGTATATGTTATTCCATAACCAGCCGCACTATTTGCACTCAGTGTTACATTAGATATTGCTTGATCCACATAGGTTGATGTTGTGGTATTATTTGCTGGACTACTCCATGACACTACATCAGTATTAATTGTTAATGTAAATGTTCTAGTTACATCTTGTAACTCAGCATCAGTTGCAGTAATAGCAAATGTATACGTAGTGCTACTAGCATCAACTGGACTTGTACCAGTAATAACTCCACCACTAGATAATGATGCACCACTCGGTAAACTACCACTCGCTAAACTATATGTAATAGCACTATCACTTGTGGCAACAACACTAGTACTGATACTAGTTGTTTCATAATAACTACCTATACTACCGGCGGCTGTTGTATATGTTGGTACACTTGAATATGTTAATCCTGGAACTAATATACCAGCACCACCTGAACTGTTATATACTACTAACGAATAACTGCCGGCAGATTTTGCCGGACTTGTAAAACTAATTTGAGTTGGACTAACTAATGTTACTACACTTATCTGTGTTCCACCAACAGTAGCAGATACCCCCGTAGCAAAACCAGTACCATTAACTAATACAGTTTGTCCACCTGCAGGATCTAACGCGGTATCATCGGTTCCACTAATAGTATATCCAGAAATATACGGTTGTGGATTTTTTGATTGAACAAACTGTGTTTGTGGGTTTACTGTACCCTGATTATCATTTGCTCTTTTACCTCTGATACCAGCGTTAAACATTAACTGATTTCCTCCCAAGTAGCTACTGCTTGTAGTCTACTGTTAACGTTTGCAGTTAATCTGATTGAATCACCTTCTAATAGATATAAACTTAATGTTTTATCAATAGGTGTGTAACTTGTATTAATTGTGACAACTAAATTGCTAATCATTTGATATGCAACGCTACTACGATATAAATCTACTGTGATTGTTGCACTATTTGTAGCATCAATATTAGTTACTGTGATACCATTTACTTTATAAATTTTACCACTTGAGCCTGAATTAGTAATAATTGCTGTTGCGCTAGTAGTTACATTTGCTACTGCTGTATTGCCATTGATTGTTGTTACGTTTACTATATTTGGGTTTGCCATATATGTTCCTTAGAATCCGAATACGATTGCCATTGCAATCGCTTTACCTGTTGTTGCAACACCTGCACCATTTGCAGTGATATTTGTTGCGTTTAATGTATTGCTTGTTTTATCAAATGTCAGTGCCGCAGTTCCTGCAATATTTCCACCATCGTTAAACTGTACCTGTGTATTGCTACCGGCTGCACCACCACTATTGAAATTAGTAATTTCAACTACAGCACCGCTTACTGGAGTTCCTGATATTGTTACTACGTTACCAGCTAAACTAAATGAACTATGTAATTGTATTACACCGTCAATATTAACTGTAATTTGATCTTCATTTGATGGGGTAGTTGTTAATGTATATGTATTACCTGAACCATCAGCAGTGAAAACTTGTACAGCACCTACTGCTACACCAGATGCACCTCCACCACTGAAGCTCCATGCTGTTCCGTTTGCATATAGTAGGTTATCTGATTTGATATTACCTGCAGTAACGTTACCGGTTACAGTTACACTAGTTAATGTACCTGTACTTGTTATGTTTGGTTGAGCTCCTGTAGTTAATACTGCTGTTGAGTAATTAGCAATAACTAGATTACCTAAATTAGCATTAGTAGAAGTAATATTACCAGTAACTGCTAATCCGTTTGAATCAATAGTTGCTCTAGTTGTACCGCCAGTTGGAAAATCTTTATCTCTGATAGTTGCACCAGTAGTAAAGGTGATACCAGTATTGGAATAGATTTGTCCATTAAGTCCTGAGTAGGCTTGAATGCCTATACCTGCTACACCATCTGCCGCTGTAGCCTGATAAATTGCTCTAGGATTTGATCCGATACCAGTAGCGAATATACTAGCAAATTGAGTTATAACAACATTACCGTATGAACCGTTATCTACTGTTAAACTACTTAGATTACCTACACTAGTAATATTAGGTTGTGCATTTGTATAGACTGTACCAGCTATTAATGCATTACCAACTTGTCCTGTAACATTACCACCTGCTACTGAGTTAGCGATATTTGCATAATGACTTTGTACTGCATTTGTTACGTTACCGGAAACACTAGAGCCTGTTATACTTGTTAACTGACTACCATTACCTAAATAATAACCAGCACGTACATTACCAAAATTATTGAATGTAACTACTTCACTACTTACACTTACATTGCTACCAAAAGCAAATTCAGCATTACTGTTATCCCATCCCATGAATCCGTCAATAGCCGCACTAGAATAGTAATGTAGTATTTGTCCTCTATCTTTACCATCATTGCTTGCAAGTGGTGTACCATTTGGATTACCACCTTGTTCAATAATAGGATCTTTTACGTTAAATGAAGTGACGTTTGCATATTCATAGCTTCCGCTAACAGTTAAGTTACCTGTAATAGTTGCATCACCTGATACTACCACACTTGTTAATGTACCTGTACTTGTTATGTTTGGCTGTGCGGCTGTTGTTACCGTGCCTGCTGTATTTGCGGCTGTTGCTAATGGAGCATATCCAGTTATGTTTGCACCAGTAATACTTGTTAATAACGATCCATTACCACTAAAATAATTAGCTATAATATAGTTAGCACCAGTAATGTTACCACCAGCACCGCTTGTACTTAGATTACCTGCAGTAATATTACCAGTAACGTTTGCATTGCCAGCAGTGAAATTACCTGTATATGTTGGTAGATAAGCCGCTACATTTGTATTTGAATAACTTGCAGGTAGTCCTGTTAACTGACTACCATTACCAATGAAATATGTAGCAGTTACATTACCTGTTACGTTAGCATTACCTGCAGTAAAATTACCAGTATAAGTGGGCAGATATGCGGCTGTATTTGTATTTGAATAACTTGCTGGTAAGCCGGTTAATAGATATCCATTACCAGTAAAGAAGTTAGCAGTAACTAAGTTACCTAAGTTAGCATTACCACCAGTGATATTTGCTGTTACTGTTAAACTTGCTAGTGTACCTGTACTTGTTATATTTGGTTGAGCCGCAGTAGTTAATGTACCTGTAAAGTAATTAGCTATAAGATAGTTAACGCCAGTAATGTTACCACCTGATCCACTTGTACTAACATTACCAGCAGTAATATTACCGGTAATATTTGCATTACCTGCAGTGAAGTTACCTGTATATGTTGGTAGATATGCGGCTACATTTGTATTTGAGTAACTTGCTGGTAGACCGGTTAATTGACTACCATTACCAATGAAGTATGTAGCGGTTACGTTACCAGAACCACCACCACCGGCAGTTATATTACCAGTAACAACTATGCTACCTGAAGTTAGTTGTACTGTATTAGTACCACTCGGGTCTTGAATATTACCAACTTTTACACCACCGGATGTTGCTGTAATTACACCGGTTACTGTTAATGTAGATAGTGTACCTGTACTTGTAATATTTGGTTGAGCATTAGTTGTTACAGTAGCCGCAGTAGTTGCTGTTGAAGCAGTAATACCACTTAATTGACTACCATTACCTAGAAAGTAGTTTGCAGTAACCGCGTTACCTAGATTAGCGTTATTTGATGTGACATTACTTGTTATTGTTACATTAGCAAAGGTAAAGGTATTTGCTGTGTCAATATTGAAGGGTTGTAACAGAGTAAGTGATGTTGCCATAATTTGTATTCTTAACTAGTATTTAGCGTTTTTACGCGGGTTTATTTTACCAAATTATCTATAAATGTTCTATTTGTTTTTTCTTTTCCCAGTAATCATCCGGGGCATACCACGCACATAACGGGTCATGTTCAGGACCATATATATCGCCTACAACTTCCCCGTCAACATCTCTTAACGCAAATACACAATAATAGACAGTATCATCTTCTAATGCTGTCATTTTGTGTATCAATTCTTTTTTGATTACAATGAATGTTGGTGCTACAAATTCTTTAGGTTCTTTGCCTTCTACTTCTACACGTACACTACCTTTAGCAAGTAATGTAACATGGTCAAAGTAATGAACATGACCTGGGGCGCATTCATCTTTCTTCAACATATTTTGTCTAACCCAGATGTTACCAAAGTAACCAAGTTCAATATTTTCCATTAAATTCTTTCTTAAATAGTTTCTATCGGAGTTGCTAATTTCTCACCCAAATCTCTCCAACTATTAGTATATCCATCCCAACCATATCTTCTACCGTCGTCTGGATATGGAATAGGTGCGTCCCATTTAAATGTTGTACTGTTTAGTATCCAATTAAAATAGGGTTTTGGTTCTAAGAATACATCTCTCGGAGGGTCATATAAAAATCCTACACCAGCAAAGTTTCCACGAAAACTACAGTTGTATGAAGTTTGCTTCCATATAGTATCTATGCCAAATATTGACTGACAGAATGTTATTCCCTTATCTTCAGATTCTATTCCGTTATCTAGTAGTTCATTATTATGTACTACAATGACTTGTGTAACTATATTATTTTCATCTAGTTGTGCAAAATGTGCCATATATTTCCTGATTATTAATTAATAGTGAATGTACCGGTACCAGTGAACTTATATACCCGATACCCAGTGATTGCCGTAACAGTGGGACTGCCTGTTGTGGATGCGGCGTTATATGTATCGGGGTATTTGATAATGACCACTCCAGACCCACCGTTACCGCCTTGAGTATTATTACCAGACCCACCTCCACCACCGCCTCCGGTATTGGCAGTTCCAGCTGTATTAACAGCACCACCTCCACCTGCACCCGGATAGGAGGTTCCATATGCATTGCCACCACCACCGCCGTATGTTACTGACGTGCCTGTTATACTACTAGCAAGTCCTACACCACCAGACCTTGGTGGACTACCCCCTATACCATTACCAGGTGCTCCAGCGCCACCACCGCCTGCAGAAAAAGTACTATCACTGTTGGTTGCACCACCATCATAACCCTGTCTTGCTTGGTCTAAATATGTAGATCCAGGATAAACACCTTTACCACCAACGTTTTGTACGTAACTGGCGCCACCGCCTGACCCGCCTGGTCCACCTTGAGCATTGGTAGTATTTTGGTCGTTATTACGACTGCCACCACCACCACCGCCCACAGCAGTAATAGTAGTAAATCCTGACCCAGTAATAGAACTATTTGCGCCGGTGCCGCCTCTATTGGTTTGAGTTGTGGTCCCTACCCCGCCGGTGCCCACAGTAATAGTGTATGTTACACCTATAGAAAGATTAGTAGTTGTTTCTAATACACCACCTGCACCACCGCCTCCACCATAATAGCCTGTGCCACCTGAACCTCCACCTGCAACTACCAAAAGGTTAGTAGAAACAACGCTGGCTATTAGAATACTAAATGCTCTTGCTGTGGTTTGATTGTAAGTATTGGTTGCTGTTATAGTAAAATTGAATGTATTAGCAACTGTAGGTGTTCCTGAAATTAAACCTGAACTTGAATTTAAACTTAACCCAGTTGGTAATGCACCGGAAGTGACACTGTATGTTATTCCTGTGCCTGTGGCTGATACAGACTGCGAATAAGCGGTGCTAGCTATTCCGGCAGTTAATGCACCTGCCGCTGTTACCCAAACAGGAGGTGAACTGAACAATAGTGCTCCTGGTTTTGTTCCAGTACTACCATCTGTATTATATACCATAAGATTATATGTTGCCGCAGATAATGCAGGAGTAACAAAAGTTAAACTAGTGCCACTTACATATGTTGTTGTGCATGATGTAGTATTAACATATGCAGTAATACCAGTATTAAATCCACTACCAGTAACAGTAACAGTTTCGCCACCGGCAATATCCACAGCAGTTTGTGTACCTGGCAATGTTAATGAAGTAATTTTTACTCCTGAGCTTTCTGCTAACATTGATGCTGATATTTTTGTTGTCATTAATTGTCCTTAGAATGTTATTGAACCTGAGGCTGTAAATGTATAAAATTTATAACTGCCTGAGGTTGTTACTGTAGGTGAACCTGCTGTAGCAGTAGCAGTAAATGTACTAGGTACACGTATTACTGCAACACCTGAACCACCGTTACCACCATTATTGTTATTATATCCACCTCCACCACCTCCACCGGTATTGGCTGTTCCTGCACCACCGGCGGCATTGGTTGAACCATATCCAGTGCCGCCACCACCATTGCCACCTGTTACATCATAAGCCGCATAACTTCCGCCTGATCCTCCGCCTGAAAGATAGTATGTAGTAGATACTAATTGACCAGCAGTAGATCCAGTAAATGGATTTGCTACCCCTGTTCCACCTTTGCCACCTGCTAACCCGAGACCACTAACAGAGTCTGCTCCAACAGCACCAGCACCGCCTCCACCTCCACCACCTCTGGCAGGATTATTACCAGTACCACCGTTATAGCCTTGTCTAGGTGGTCCGGCAGTTCCAGTACCATATGCATTAACAGGTGATCCATAATAACCTTGACCACCGCCACCTGAACCACCGTTTCCACCTGCTTGATATCCCGTAATTTGCTCTGTACCACCTAAGCCACCACCTAGCGCAGTAACTGTAGTTAATCCTGTGCCGGATAATACTGAGTCGCTACCATTAAATGCACGTGTAGTAATGTATCCGACACCACCATTGCCACCGGCACCAATAGTAATACTATATGTTGTGTTTATTACACCATTGAAATCATTTGTTAAGTATCCACCGGCGCCACCGCCTCCGCCGTTACTTCCACCTCCACCGCCTCCACCTGCAACTAGTATATAACTGGCACTAATTGGCATTGTTACTGAGTTACTCGCTGAACTACTAGTTCCGGTACCTAAACTATTTGTAGCAGTTACAGTAAATGTATATGTTGTTCCACTGGTTAAACCTGATACTGTTATAGGAGAACTTGATCCAGTGCCAGTAATTCCACCTGTAGAACTTGTAACAGTATAACCTGTAATTGGTGAACCACCTACGCTAGCAGGTGCAGTGAATGTTACTGATACTGATGTACCGGTTAATGCAGTCGCTGTTCCGATAGTTGGTGCACCGGGAGGACCTAACCAATTACCAGAACTTTTTAGTAGTTGTTGGTCAACTGCGGAATAAACACCACCGCCTGACATACTTGCAGTAATCTGTGGTCCAACAATTCCGTAATTGCTTCTATTTCTCATCTTAACTCATCAATTCATAACTTGCAGTAAAACTAACACTAGAATTTGCTGATACATTTGCTTGCACAACATCACCTTCTTCTAAATATACACTTGTGTCCTTACCTAATAACACCAATGTTGAATTTGCAGGAATGCTAACATTACCACCAATATAATAAGCAGTAGAACTACGATTAATCATTACATTTGCATAGACAAGTGAAGAACTATAGTTTGATAAAATTACATTATTAAGTTTATCTACTGTACTACTACTTGAACTGTTTGTAATAACGTTACTTGTTACTGTTGTTAATGCGGCTACTGCCGTTTTTCCTGTTACCGTTGTTGTTGATAATAAATTTGGTGCTGCCATGTTATCCTCCGAATATGATGCCCATTACCATTGCCTGGGCTCTTGTTGTTCCTGTAGGTACAGTAACTGTTACTGCACTACCCACGTTTGTTGCTGTTATTCCTGCACCCACAAAATCTATACTTGTGGCTGCTGTTGTTAAATTACTACCTTCTTCTTTAATAGTTAAAGCACTTCCACCACTAGTAGCAACTACTACGCCTAATTCACGTATCTGTATATCTACACCATTTGGTGGTGCAGATGTAAATGTTAAAGTTGTCCCGCTAATTGTGTAATCAGTTGTTGGTACTTGTAATACACCACTTAATGATACTAATACACTACTTACAGTTGTGCCACTAGTAACAGTATAGTCTGTTTGTGATCCTGTACCTGTATATGTCCTTGTAGTAAATGTACCTGTTCCAGCACTTGTACCTTGAGTTGTGGTTATCTCAAGTAACGACCCATTTGCCGGTGCGCTACCAAAAGTAACATTAGCACTACTTAATGAATAGCTTGAACGTAATAATGAAGTACCATTATAGTTAACACTTACTTGATTAATACTAGTAGGTGTTGTGCTTAAAGTAAATGTAGTTTGTACCCCGTTACCAGTAAAATTATCCACTGTAATTGATGTTGAACTAGTACTTGATTGTGATACCCAACTTAGTACTCCTGAACCATTTGTACTTAATACATAGTTAGCAGTACCACCTGTAATAGTGATATTACCTACTGCACCCAAATTAGCTGTACTTGTTGCTGTAAAGTTATTTGCAGTTAATGTAGTAGTTGTTTTATTAAATGTTAAACCTGCATTACCACCAAAACTACTACCATCATTGAATTGAACATATGTGTTACTGCCACCCGGTGTACCACCGAAGCTCCAAGCAGTACCGTTAGAATATAATAGATTGTCTGTTTTAATATTACCTGCTGTAGCATTAGCTGTTACAGTTAAACTAGCAAGTGTACCCACTGAAGTAATGTTAGGTTGTGCATTTGTATATACCGTACCGGCTATTAAACTATTACCGACTTGTCCGTTAACATTGCCACCTGTAACATATGTCAATGTTGCACCATTGCCAATAAAGTAGTTAGCAGAAACATTTCCTGTATATGTTGGTAGATAAGCCGCTACGTTTGTATTTGAATAACTTGCAGGTAATCCAGTTAATAGTGATCCGTTACCTACAAAATAATTAGCAACAACTGCATTGCCTAAGTTAGCATTACCTGATGTTACATTACCCGTGATAGTTAAACTAGCTAATGTACCCACACTAGTAATGTTAGGTTGTGCGGCTGTTGTTAATGTTCCTGTAAAGTAATTAGCTGTTATATAGTTTGCACCAGTTATATTGCCGCCGGCTGCACCTGTTGTAGTGAATCCTGCGCTACTTAATATAGTTCCACCAACATTTATTTGTGTACCTGTAAAATAGTTTGCTGTTGCTAAGTTACCTAAATTAGCATTACCTGATGTAAGATTCCCGGTTATTGTTAGACTACTTAATGTACCAACACTAGTAATGTTAGGTTGTGCATTAGTAGTTACTGTACCTGCGGTAGTTGCCGAAGTTGCAATCACTCCGCTCAATTGACTACCGTTACCCAAGAAGTAACCAGCACGTAGATTGCCGAAACTATTGAATGTAACTACTTCACTAGAAACTGATACATTACTACCAAAAGCAAATTCGGCATTACTGTTATCCCAGCCCATAAATGCATCAATGGCTGCACTAGAATAATAATGTAATATTTGACCTCTATCTTTACCGTCATTGCTTGCAAGTGGCGTACCATTTGGATTTCCACCTTGCTCAATGATAGGATCTTTTACGTTGAATGATGTGACGTTTGCATATTCATATGTACCACTTACTGTTAAGTTGCCAGTTACTGTTGCATCACCTGACACAGTTAGACTTGTTAGTGTACCTACACTTGTGATATTTGGTTGAGCATTTGTATAGACAGTGCCGGCTACTAATGCATTACCTACTTGACCTGATATGTTACCACCTGCTACTGAGTTAGCGATATTTGCATAGTGACTTTGTACTGCACTTGTTACATTACCGGAGACATTGCTACCAGTAACTGAGTTAGCGATATTTGCATAGTGACTTTGTACTGCGCTTGTTACATTACCGGATACATTACTTCCAGTGATATATGTTAATGTTGCACCATTGCCAATAAAGTAGTTAGCAGAAACATTTCCTGTATATGTTGGTAAGTATGCGGCTACGTTTGTATTACTATAACTTGCTGGTAATCCAGTTAATTGACTACCATTACCAATGAAGTAAGTAGCAGTTACATTACCTGTTACATTTGCATTGCCTGCAGTAAAGTTACCTGTATAAGTTGGTAGATAAGCCGCTACGTTTGTATTTGAGTAACTTGCTGGTAATCCAGTTAATTGACTACCGTTACCAATGAAATATGTAGCAGTTACGTTACCAGAACCACCACCACCTGCTGTGATATTACCAGTAACAACTATGCTACCGGATGTTAATTGTACCGTGTTTGTACCACTTGGATCTTGTATATTACCAACTTTAACACCACCTGCAGTAGCAACTATTGTGCCAGTTACTGTTAGTGCAGATAATGTACCTGTACTTGTTATATTAGGTTGAGCATTAGTTGTGACTGTAGCCGCAGTAGTTGCTGTTGTAGCAGTAATCCCAGTTAATAGTGATCCGTTACCAGTGAAATAATTAGCAGTAACTAAGTTACCTAGATTAGCGTTACCTGAAGTAATATTACCGGTAATAGTTAGATTAGTTAATGTACCAACTGAAGTGATATTTGGTTGTGCATTTGTAGTAACTGTCCCAGCAGTAGTTGCGGTTGATGCAGTAATACCACTTAATTGACTTCCGTTACCTAAGAAGTAATTAGCTGTGACGGCGTTGCCTAGATTAGCGTTTCCTGATGTTAAATTACCAGATACAGTTACGTTTGCAAACGTGAAGTTAGCAGTAGAATCTAGTGTAAAGCCGGGGAGTTTAGTTAGAGCCATATAGTATTTATTACTTTGTTATCAATGCACTTGTAGGAGCAGTGAAGTTACTTGTATAACGTGCATATCCTTTTGTTATTCTTAGGTCGTCTATGTATCCGTTAAACGGCTCTAGACCACTTTGACCAATACCTACCCTAACACTAGATGGAGCAACAAAACTGAATGCCCCTACACTAGTTCCTTGGGTCGTACCCTGAGTTACATTAACAAAGAATCTAATTGTTGAACCAGATCTGGTTACTGCAACATGATACCAGGTATTTGCTACAAAAGTAAAAGATGCATAGTCATTATCAGATATACTTGATTTATAAATTCCAAGGGCCTGCACATTACTATTATAAGCCTGTCCTACTCTAAAACCAAATGCATTATTAGTTGCGCCACCTATAATAACCTTTGTAGCATTTGTTGTCACATCTGCAAGATATATCCAAGATTCAACTGTGAAATCTTCTGTTCCAGAAATGTATAATGGAGAATTTATATTTAAGTAACTATTATTGCTACTATTAAAATACATACTAGCATTACCATACTTCTTAATCGCGGTACTTAGTTGTGCGTTACCTGCAGTTTCTAATACATTACTAGAATGTTGGTCTATTATACCACCGTTATTGAAGTTCAATAATAATTGTGATGGATAACTTGTAGAATAGTTACCTATTGTTTGTGTAGGTGGTACAAAGTTACTGGTGTATATTGCAGTACCTTTTACTATTCTAAAATCTGACATATAATTAGCCGGACAACCACCATTTGCTATATTAAAAGC
>JAUKPQ010078316.1:0-20704 GCA_032273045.1 Chloridella minuta | reverse complement strand
TCCTTCTTAGAGATAGACCGGAGAAATTTACTCAAACCCGTCATCACGAACGGGTTCATTCTGCCCAGGCAAACTCATTCAGCTATTGGCGGCGGCGGTGGCGGAGCCAGTGCGGCAGCCTCTGGCATTAATGGCGGCGCTGGTATAGCAAGTGCGATCAGTGGCTCATTAACTTGGTATGGTGCTGGTGCTGGCGGCGGAAGCTATGCAGGCACTGGCGGAAGTGCTGGATCGGTAAGCGCTGGTTCGGGTGGCACCAATGTAGCATTGCCTGGGGCAGGAGTTGCCGCTACTGGCAGCGGTGGTGGTGGTGGCTTAAATCCTGGATACACGATTGGTGGCGCCGGTGGGTCGGGAACGGCAATCATTGGCTATAGCGCAAGTCCAACACTATCTACTGGAAATTCATTAACGATTAATTCTGGCACTGCAGCGGCAGCGATTACTGGAGGTGCTAGCAATCATGTTAACTTAACCATTAACTCAAGCAGCGCTTCAAGTGTGATCACAGGCGCCATTACAGGCCCAACCAATTTAGTAAAGACATGTACCGGCACTTGTTCTGCCGCTACAGTCACTAGTTCAAATCGAAATACAGTGAATGGCACACTTACCTTAGTTGCCAATAATGCCTATACAGGCACCACCACAATTACAAGTGGCACCATTCAAGTTGGCAATAACGGTACAACGGGATCGATTGGTACTGGTGCCTTAACCAATAATGGTAATTTGGCTTTTTATAAGAGCGCAGCAGTAACGTACTCAGCTACGTTGACTGGTACTGGTTCAGTCTCTCAAAATGGTTCTGGCGTACTTACTTTATCTGGTAATAATGATTATCAAGGCGGCACTTTTATTGCGGATAGTCGAAAGATTATTGTTGCTAGTGCTAATGCATTGGGTGGCGCCAATAGCGGCTTAGTCACTATTGGCGCATCTGGAATATTAGATCTTCAGTTTGCTGGAACTGTTTCAATCGGTTCTCTGTACATGAATACAGGTAGCACCATTATTAACTCAGCAAATACAAGTAACCTGGCAGTATCTGGCGTTAGTACCCTGCTAGGATCGGTTACTACCGTAGGTACTCAGACCTATACAGGTGCAGCAACAGTTAACGGCACAACAACGCTCAGTACTACAAATGCGGCAATCACATTTGGTAGCACTATCTCTTCTGGAGTAACAGTTGCTAGAGCATTGCAGTTGCTTGGTGGCGGTTCATATCAATACGGTGTTTCCAGTATTACAACCGTTGGATCTTCGCCTGTAACGCTTACCGATGGCGCAACAATTTCCTATGCAAGCGGTGTTTATAGCTGGACACCATCGGCCAATACAACTGCTGACTATCTCGTCGTTGGGGGTGGTGGAGGTGCTAGCTTAGGAACTAATGGTGTTTATTGGGGGCCTGGTGCAGGTGGTGGTCAAGTATTAACGGGAAGTAATAGTTGGGCAGCAGGAACAACATACTCCATCACAGTGGGTGCAGGTGGCGCATCACCAACCGTTACAGGTGGCGGTGCTAATACTACTGCGGCACGCGCCAATACTGGATACAATGGTGGCGCAGGTGGAACATCCATTATTTCTGGCTCAGGTCTCTCAACCATTACGGCTTTAGGCGGTAATGGTAGTAATCACAACTCGGGCACTGGCGCTACTAGCGGCTCTGGCCAGCTTGGTGCTGTTGGATCTACTGTTGCAGCATTAGCGGGAGGAGCAGGTGGTGGTGCAGGTGGTGCCGGTAGTGGCTTAACTGGCGGAGCAGGTGTTACCTCTTCTATTACGGGTTCGTCAGTCGAATATGGCATTGGCGGCTGCGGTATGAATGGAACGGCATGTGCCAATGCAACTCCGACTGCCAACTCTGGTAGGGGCGCTGCTGCAATAATTGGAAGTATTGCTCCCCTAGGCGGTTCAGGTGTTGTTGCAATCTCTATTGCGCGTGACTTTGTTCCTCAATCGCTCACAATTAATTCTGGTACAGCCGCAGTTACGCTTACCAACAATGTTGCAGATGTCTCTTTAGCAATAAACAGTACTAGTACCGCAAGCGCTATTAGCGGTGTGGTATCGGGTACAGTATCCATTACCTACAACTCAGCTGCCACTTATAACGCTAGCTCTTTAGGTGTTCTCACGATTTCTAATGCAAATACCTATAGCGGTGGATCTACTGTTGCCTCAAGTAAGGTAGTTCTTGGTAATAATGCCGCTTTAGGTACGGGTCTTGTAACGATTGGATCAGCAGCTACCTCTGTAGCAACAGTAGACACTAAAGGTTATAGCCTTAGTAATAACTTTAAGATTTACGGTGGCGCTTCGGTTGGTGCGATTATTAATTCGAGCACTACATCTTCATCTACTGTTTCCGGTACCGTAACTCTCGATACAGCAGCAGCCACTTTAGGTGGTGCAGGCACATTGATCTTAAGTGGCGTTGTTAACGACAACGCAAAGGGTATTGCCTTTATTGGAAGCGGAAATTTCACCCTAGGTAATTCATTAAATAGCATTACTACTATTGCAACAATCGGCGGTGCGAGCTCAATCGGATCATTGACCATAGTCGACAATACCAATTTGACGATTGGTTCAGTTACGGTTAATTCTGTTGCTTATACAGGCATTAAGAGTAGTGGGGCGGTTTCGATTACCGCAACTGCTAGCTCAACTGCATCTGCTGCAATTACCAGTACTGTTGCAACCAGTGCTACTGGTAATGTGACATTCATTGCTAATTCAACTACGGGCAATGGAATTGACTACTCAGGTGCCAGCGGAACGATTAATGGGGCTGCAGTAACCTTAACTGGAACTTCAACAACGGGTATTGCTGTTAAGGCAACCGGCACGATCACAGCTAATTCACTATCAGTAGCGGGCACTGGTACTACGGCAGCTACAGTGGTGAGTTTGGGTGCCATGACGATTAATACTGGTGATCTCAGTGTTACTGGTAATAATTCTGCATCAGGAACTAATACCGGTATTACGCAAACGGGTGCTATTACGGATAACGCAAGTGGTGGCAATATTTCATTCATATCCAATAATGACATTACCCAATCTGGCACGATTACCTTAGCTGCCAATAACAGTGGAAATGCCTCAACCATTCTCTATGACAACCGTTACGGAGATAAGACTTCTGTATTAACCATTGGCACGTTGACCAATACTGGCAGCACTAGCCCAGTGAATTACTCTATTTTGGCCTCCGGTGGCGCCATTGATCCGGTAGTAAGTGTCTCTGGGTACATAGTTCTTGACAATACCTATGGCTGCACTGGATCTGGATGTACCCCTGTCAGCGGGTTCATTACTTTAGCTAATGCTGCAACTTATGCAACGAGTATTGCTGGTGTAACTACAAATGGTGCGTTAACGGCCGGAAGTTACATTACCTTAAAAGGCATTTCTAGTGGTGGTTCAGGCGTAGTACTTGGTGGAGAGGTCAATGCCAATGGCGGTGACTTAACGATTATTGGCTCATCTACCGATGCTGGATCACGTGCTATCGATATGCCGGCAGGGGCAAGTCTTTATGCACCCGCTGGAAATATCATCATTACGGCCACGAAGTCTACGGCAACTACGGTTTCAGTAATTAATTCGACTGGAACATCAACTGCCTCACCGAATGCTATTAGTGCATCTGGATATATTCAGATTACTGGTTATGCACCATCATCAAGCACTGCCATTGCTTATTTCTCCTATACAACTCTAGCGGCAGGCGGTGATATCACTATCTCAGTGGCTGGTGGTGGTGGCTCTTCATACGGCGCTGCGCATTTCACCAACAGCCCAATATACGCTGGTGGCAATCTGACTATTCAGGGTGCTAGTGTTGGCGCTAGTAATACCAGATCCAATACTAGTGCTAGCACATTCTTAACGGGCGCTAGCAATACCAATTTAATTGCAAGCTCTTTAGCGGATGCATCGATTATTAGTGGCAGTCTTTCTGGAAGCTCTGTTGCCGGGACTATCGCTGCCACCTATGTTGCTCCATTAACAGGATCAAATTCACAGTGGCTGCTAGGGTTTACAGACTCTTCTTATGCCAAGATGGTCCTGGTCACCTTATCTATTAGTGGTAATACGGTGATGGCAACACCCACAGCGGCTGGCTATTTAGCTATTTCGACCTTTAATGGTTACACCGGAACTGCAGCTCAAAAAATTAATACAGCTTGGGCAGCTAAAACAAATCAGACTTTAAATGTGACGGGCACTAGTAGCGGTGGGTATGGTGTCACTGGGTTGATCTATAACGGTTACCAATCAACGGGATATGCAACAGGGGTAGCCGGCTCAGCAGTTTCATCAAGCGGTAGCGCTGTCTATATCGGTAATACCTCAGCAACGTCAATAGCTAGTGGAAAAGTGAATGCGGGTAGCTACTCCGGTACTACGGCAGCAGGCAATATTTGGATTGCAGGTAGCTCAACAGGTGCATCCCTAAATATTATTGAGAATGAATCCGTCATGACTTCAACCGGCGGTGCTATTCGTTTGATTGGAGTGGTTTCTGGATCAACTAGTGCAGCTGTTGCCTTGCGCGCAACATCTAAATTGATTACTCAGAACTCAAGTAACGGCAATATTGATATCTTAGCTAGCAGCACGAATACAACGGCTGGTATTGGTATCTATATGAACGGTAACGTTACTGCTACTACGCCTTCGGTCATTGATGCGGCTAAGAATCTCAATATCGTGACATATGCTGCAGGGGGTGCTAGTACATACGGATTACAAACGGTCTCCTATGTTTTGTTTAAATCTGCTGGTGATATGCTGATTTCGGCAGGTACACCTACTGGAACAAATTCATATGCAATTGATTTAACGAATTCCATCATCAAATCTGGCGGCACTTTAACTATGCAGGGTGCAACCACCACCACTTTAGCTGGTGAAAATGGTGGTTTAGTTGGTACCACTATTGCAGGTGTTGCCTCAACAGTCGCTGGCTCTGCTGTGAATGCTGGTCTTCAGCACGGTATTCGCATCAATGGCACAACTACCCTCACTTATAGCGCTACCACCTATTCAAATGTAGTGGCTGCTGGCAACGTTTGGATTGCGGCTCAATCCCCAAGTGCTACCGGTGGATATTACGGACTTGATGTTTATTCATCCATCACATCATCAAATGGTGGAATCACGTTGATTGGAACAACGGCAGGAAGCTCTGGAGCCGGTGTGATGTTGAGAACTAATGCTGACCTAATCGCCCAAAACACTAGCAACGGAAGTATTGATATTTTCGGTACTGCTAGCAACGCTGGCACTGGATATGGTGTGTATATCGTCGGTGGTAATGGCACAGCTACGCCACATATATTTGATGCTGGAAAAGATCTCAATATTGTGGGTTATGCATTAGGTGCTACGGGTACTTATGGTATCTACAGTTCGACTTATGGCTTATTTAAGGCTGTAGGCAATATTTTAGTTTCTGCTGCCACCCCTAATGGTACGGATACCTATGGCATTCATCTTGCCAACACGATGCTTCAGGCCAATGGCGCGATTACGATGCAGGGCGCCACAACCAGCACCTTAATGAATGCTAACGGTAGCTCCAACTCAACTGGTATAGCAAGTGTTGCCACAACAGTTCAAGGTTCTGCTGTTAATGGCGGCAAGCAACATGCTATTTACATCAACGGCACAGGAACCGTTACCTATAACAACGTTGTTTATAGCAACATTCTTGCAGGTGGAGATATTTGGATTGCAGCAGCGACTAATGGGGCAACAGGTGGCTACTATGGCCTGTATGACTATTCCTCGATTAAGTCTGTAAACGGCAATATCACTCTCATTGGCACGACTAGCGGTAACGGGGGAATGGGCGTTTCATTGCAAACCAATGCCGATGTGATCGCAGGTACTGCGTCAGGGCAGATCTATAGCGCCAATACCTCGGGTACAGCATTAACTAATCCGACAATGATTTCTAATTCTGGTTTTGGTACGCTAATTGGACAAATTAGTGGCACAACATTACCAAGTCTTAATGCCGCAACGTTAGCGGGTTACAACATTAGCAACCAAGGTGGATCTTCGACTAGTGGTGCACGAGTTGCGACGGATATTGTTCTGTATTCGAGCACGCCTACTAGCGCATCCTATCTAATCGGTGTACGCGATACACCTACTTCCGGTACTGTCTATACCAAGATGGAGTTAGTAACACTAACTCTCATTGGTAATAATGTATATGCAAGCGTACAGACAGCTAAATACAATACAACGGCTTTATCAACTGGAACATCTGCCAATATTCTCGGCGGAACAACCAACTTAGCTACCCTTTGGAATGCTGGTACGATTGGCACTACAAGTAACTCGAAGTCTGCAGCAGGTTATGGTGCTGCCAACTTAGGTTTCACTGGGGTCACTATTAGTGCTACCTCAGCAGCTACTGGTGATATTCGCATTTACGGAACCAATACCAATGCTTCTGGCGGTGACGGTGTTAACTTAATCAATGGTGGATCAGCAGCTGCGCCTCATATCATTGACGCAACCAAATCCTTAATTATTGTTGGTCATGCCAATGGCACTTCTAGTGCGAATGCAGTCTATATGAATAATTACGGCATATTTAAGTCTGGTGGGGATATGCTGATTTCTGGTGGCAGTCCCAATGGAACGAATAGCTACGCAATTTACTTAAATGGCGTCGCTCTAAATTCTGGCGGTGCTTTGACCATGCAGGGTGCAACAACATCTACGCTAAGCGCTCAGAACGGTGGTCTAGTAGGAACAAGTATTACGAGTGTTGCGACAACAGTTGGTGGTGCTGCAGTCAATGCCGGTAAACAACATGGTATCTATATGAATGGCAACACAGCGGTTACTTATAACGCTGTAAGTTATTCAGATGCCGTTGCAGCTGGCAATATTTGGATGGCCGCATCTACCGGAACATCCAGTAGTGGCTTTTATGGAATCTACAACTATTCATCGCTCACATCAACAAATGGTTCTGTAACGCTTATTGGCTCTACTGGCGGTAATACTGGCATGGGCGTTTCATTGCAAGCTACGGCGCATGTGATTGCCCAAAACTCAACTAATGGCTATATCTATATCTATGGCACCAACACTAGCACCTCTGGTGGGGATGGGGTCAATATCATTGGTAATACTTTGGCTAGCCCACATATTTTTGATGCAGCTAAAACAATCACAATATCAGGATATGCAAATGGCACATCTAGTGCAAATAGCATTTATGTAAATACCTACACATTGTTTAAATCTGGTGGGGATATGACCTTCTCGGGCTCAACGCCTCGAGGAACTAACTCTTACGGCATGTATTTCAATAGAGTAGTCATGAGCTCTGCCGGAGCCTTAACACTACAGGGTGCAACGACAACAACCATTACTAATGCCAACGGCTCAAGCGGCGGGCAAACTATTGCTAACGTAGCTACTGGCGTACTTGGATCGGCGGTTAATGGTGGTTCTCAGCATGCCATTTACTTTGGCGCTTCGACCACCTTTACTTATAACGCAGTGTCTTATACAGGGTTAGTGGCTGCAGGCAATATCTGGATGGTCGGCACTACAGCTGCAACAGCTGGATATCATGGATTTAACATTGCAGGAACCCCGATAACTTCAAGCGGTGGATCTATCACAATCACTGGTATTACCTCTGGTTATGGAGGTATTGGAGTGTATTTCTCGGGTGGCGAATCTAATGTTGTTGCTCTGGCTGGCGACATCAATATTGCCGCAAGCAGCCTTAGCTCATCTAACGGCCATGGCCTCTATATCGTAGGTTCCACACAATCATCGCCGCAGTCATTTATTGCGGGGGGCGCATTAACCATATCTGCTTTTGTTTCCGGTACTAATGCTGAACAGTACTACCTGATGAATATTGAAACCTATACCCTGTTCAAGTCTGGTGGGAATATGGTGTTTGCACTTAACTCACCCTATAAAGCCTCTATTGCCACATGGAATGTACGATTTATTAATACGGTCATTAACTCGGGCGGCAATTTAAATTTCCAAGGCTCTGTTTTAAGTACTTTAAGCGCGCAAAATGGTGGCGTCAGTGGCACGACTATTGCTAACGTGGCAACTTCTTCAGCCAATACCCGCATTAATCATGGCGCTAACTATGGCATGCTATTGAATAACAATATATCGGTAACCTACGGCTCACCATCGGTCACGTATTCTGGCATTCTTGCGGCTGGCAACATTTGGATTGCCAATCTAACAACTAGTGGTGTTCAAGCTTTCTATAACAACTCCAATATCACCTCAACTGCTGGAACAATTAATATTTGGGGTACGGTAACCGCCGCTAATGCGACCGGTATTCAATTAAATTCTGGCGTGATTAATTCGGCAGGCCTTCTAACGCTGACTGGAACTGCAACAGGAACTAGTGCAACCGTTATCAATAAGGGCGTATACATAGTTTCTGCTGCTAGTATGACCTCTGCAGGCGGTATTTCAATAGTCAGTACCGGTGTCACTGGTGGAGCAAATGCTGCTGTGGATCTGAATGGCTCAATTACTAATACAGGTACTACAGGCACGGGTATTAGCATCTCTAGTACGGCAGACACATCGACTGCTGCGATTACCAATTCTGGAACAAATGGTGTGCATATTACTGGCGGCTTTGGCATTGCTGCGGGCACAACAACGGGTGGCAATATCACGGGTCTTGGAACAATCACCAATACTGGTGGGGTAGTGGCCTTATCGATGGCTCAGCCAGGTGCATCGTCTTATACGATCGAGGGTAAGGTAGGGGTAACAAGCTCTAATGCCTCAATGGCAAATATTCGTTACAGCAACGTAGGTGGAACTTTTACAACCCCAACAGCCTATGTCAGTGGAAATTATATCGACTATCGCTCAGGAACAACAGCCTACACTATTAGTGTTGCATTGGGTGCCAACTATTCTCAGGCATATGGAACGGCATACAACTCCACAACAGCCACTACTTGGTTGCAAAATAATGCCACTGTTACCTTAAGTGCTACACCATTCGGTGTCTCGTCGGCGAGTGTAAAAGCAGGCCTTACTTTTAACAGCACTATTGGTAATCCAGCTGTTAATGCCAACATTGTGCAGACAGGTACTGTTATTAAAACGGGCAGCATTTTGTCTTCCGATGGTGTGACGGTAACGGTTTCTGGAGCCCCAACCTACACCATTACTAAGGCTACGCTTACTATTGCAAATAATGCCAGTACAACTACATACAACGGCACAAGCACCTATGCTGGATTAGTAAATACTGCTGGCTATACGGTAACTGGTCTTGTTACAAGCCTAGGTGGTGTTAGTACAGGGGATGCGATTACCTCTGTAACCCAAACCATTAAAACTGGTTCTACTGTAGGTTCCGGTACTGCAATTACTGGTACAAATCTTGCTCAAAATGGATCATTCAATGCCACACCAAGCCTGGCAGTAGGTAGTGGGTTAGCTAACTACAACATCACCTATACAGGTATTGCATCAACCATCAGTAAGGCACTTTTAACCATTACTGCTGCAGCTGATAGCAAGTCCTATGGGGCAACCACCACCAATGCTGGCCTTGTCTATACAACGGCTAGTGCTACAGCAACATCACCGGCAGCCAATGGAGCAGGGTATTCAATCACTTTGGGTAGCTTGCTTGGTAGCGATACTCTCACTGGCTTAACGCTTACCAGTACGGGTGGAGTAGCAACGGCAGCCGTGATGTCTGGTGCATCTGCGGCAAGTTATTCTATTGTTCCAAGTGCAGCTACTGGCACTGGATTAGCAAATTACACCATCACTTACGCCAATGGTGCAATGTCTGTTGCCCCACGTACTTTAACAATTACAGCAAATAATCAAACAGCGACTTATGGCACAGCATTTAGTGTGGGCAGTGGCAAAACTGCCTTTGGTTCTAGTGGTCTCCAAAATAGTGAAACCATTGGTAGTGTTACTACAGCAAGTGCTGGATCATCTACTACTGCCGCAGTAGGTTCTTACGCGTTGGTGCCCAGCTTGGCGACCGGTGGAACATTTACAGCTAGCAACTATGCGATCACCTATGCTAACGGTACGCTGTCTGTAGGTGGTAAGGGCCTCACGATTACTGCCTCACAGCAATCAGGTACCTACGGCACTGCATTCAATCTAGGTACGAGCGCTTATTCCTCTAGCGGGCTACAGGCAGGGGATAGTATTTCTGGAGTGACATTGCTCTATAGCAATGGCGCTACAGTATCTCCAACAATCAATGCTGGAACCTATGCTGGAGGTATTGTGCCAAGTGCTGCAACTGGCTCTGGATTGTCTAACTACATCATCACTTATGTAAATGGCAATTTAGTGATGGGTAAGGCCACATTAACCGTAAGCCCAAATGCCCAGACAAGTACTTATAACGGTACCGCTCTAAATAACGCTACATATTCACAGGCAATTGGAAACTATGCAGTAACTGGTTACAAAAACTCTGATAACGCAACCAGCGCTCCAGTGGCGCTTACTGGCATCATGGGCTTTAATGGCAGCACAACTACTACTGTAGAGAATGCGGGATCATATGCTCTCAGCTCCGGAACAATTTCTGGAACCAGTACTAATGCAAATTACCAAGTAAGTTTTGCTAATGTAACTAGCAATGCTTATGTCATTAATAAAGCTACGGTTACATTAACGGCCAGCAAAACCTATGACGGTACGGCCACATTCGCTACAGGAACCGTGGGAACGAGTTTATCTGTTGCTACCGGAATTTCAGGGCAAACATTAACCCTCAGCGGATCAGCTGATGCTAATAGCCCCAATGTCACTGGTGTTACAAGCCTGCCGAGCGCTGGATTAACTTTGGGTAACTGCTCTGGAGTGAGCTGCGTAGGATTGGCAACGAACTATCAATTGCCAACATCAACTTCAAGCGTATCGATTACTCCAAAAACGCTTAATGCTTCATTGGCAAGCCAATCAAAAACTTATGATGGTAGTACTAGCGCCACTTTGGTAGCAGGCAATAACAGCAGTGCAGGTGACTATGTACTTGGAGGATTTATTGGCAGCGAAGGCGCATTCATCAATAAGACAAGTGCAAATTACAATTCAGCAAATGCAAGTCTGAGTGGTTTGGTAACGGTTGCAAGTAGCGTTTCAACTACTTTAGTTTCGGCTGATTACACAGCAAAGGCTGGAACATTGCTGAGTAACTACACATTGCCTAGCTCAGCTAGCGGTACAGGAACGATTGCCAAGGCCACTTTGACAATGACTGCCGCAGATGCTGCTAAATTTGTGGGACAGGCAGACCCTATCTTTGCTGCCTATACAGTAAGTGGTTTAGTGGGTGGCGACACCAATTCTGTACTTAGTGGCATAGCTATTAATAGAAGCAACCCATCTAACAATACTGCAGGCTATGTTGACTCCTTAGTGCCAAGTGCTACAGCAGCTAACTACACAATCAACCCTGTAAATGGCGTATTTACAGTAGTTTCCCAAGGTCAGTTACTAATAAGAGTTGGAAATAGCACTTCCGTCTATGGAACATTGAGCAGTACAGCTAATTTATCTGCCGCTGCTAATGTGACAGCTTCATATTGCAATATTGGATCTAGTTGCGGTGTTGGCGATATTGTTAATTTATCAATGACGGCCCCAACAGGTGCAAGTCTTACATGGACGGCTGCAGATGCACAGTCGCCACAAGGTAAGTACACATTTGATGTCAATGTCACTATTCCTGCAAATTCAAGCAGTGGAGCAGGGTATCTAAAAGTAGGTTCTTATGCCATTACTCCATCAAACACTGTAAGTACAGTGAGTGGATTTAACACCAATTACTCAACGCTCTATCCTGTTTTAGTGACATCAGGATCAATCACTGTTACCCCATTAACTCTCACGGTTACCCCTACTAGTGGGGTTGCTCCAACCAAACAATATGACACCACCGCCACCTTATCTGGCGCAGCATTAACACCAACCAATAAAGTTGGTAGCGATGCGATTAATGTCCTTGGTTATGGCTCCTATGGCGGCGTTAATGCGGGCGCTACAACTTATAACATTAACAATATCGTGCTTAGCGGGGCAGATGCTGCCAACTATTCTGTAGCGGGAGTAACAGCTACAGGTTCAACAACGATTAGCCAAGCTCCTGTGACTGTTAGTGGATTATCTGCAGCTAGTAAAGTTTATGACGCTAACAATACTGCGGTATTAAGTGGTGCTGGAGCCACAGTGATTGGACTGTTGAGTAGCGATATTGCCGCCGTCAGTGGAACAGTTGCTGGTACTTTCAGTCAGGCTGATGTAGGTACTGGTTTAACAGTCAATCCAGTACTAGGTGCTCAAGGACTGGTTCTAGATAATCCGAATTACTATATAACTGGGGTAACCAGCTCACTCACAGCGAATATTACTGCAGCTCCTATTACTGTAACTGCTGCAAAGACTTACAACGGTAGCAATGTAGTTGCCAATGCTGATTTAACTGTTACAGGTGTTAATGGTCAAACCTTAGTCTTGAGTTCAGGCACTGGAACTTTAAGCAATCCAAATGTGGGTTCTGCATCTCTAGTGGCGCTGAATAACGCTGTTTTAGGTAATGGTACGGGTTCAGCTTCAAACTATACCCTGATTGCCCCGAACTTTAGTACTGTTACCATCACACCTGCATCTATTACTGTGGCGCCGACTGCAGCGGTTAAGGTCTATGACACTAATACCGGCATCACAGGGGCCACAACAACGCCAGGCCTCACCTTAGTGAGTGGTACTTTGTATTACAACGCGGCTAATTCTTCAAACGCTAGCTCGAATGTTGTTCAGGACTCACTATCGGGTGGAACATTTGTATATGACAATGCAAATGCTGGAACTGGAAAAACATTAAGCGTCAGCGGTATTAGCATGCTTAGTGGAACTACGAGCGTAGTTGGTAATTACACCATCACCTATGCTACTACTTCCACTAGCTCTATCACTAAAGCACCGCTGACGATAAGTGGGTTGAGTGTAAGCGATAAACAATACGACGCCGGACGTATTGCTGAAATTAGTGGAACACCAACAGCGGTTGGAATATTAACTAATGCTTCCAATGTCCAAGATACGATTACAGTTGCTATTGCTGGCACCGCGCCAAGTGGGTTATTTAGCCAGTCTGATGTTGGCATAGGTTTAGTTGTAACGCCCAATACCACCACCTCTGGCGGATACACCACTATGAATGGTATAACGCTAGCCGGCACAAGCGCTAATAATTACTATGTAGCAGGCGTTAATTCAGCGCTCACTGCTGCCATTACTCCGGCCCCAATTACTGTAACCGCAGTTAAAACCTATGATGGTAGCAATACAGTTGCTACTAGTGATATCACTGTGGCTGGTGTTGCAGGCCAAACATTAACGTTATCCGCTGGTACTGCTACATTGAGCAATCCTAACCTTGGTACTGCAGCGCTTATTGGTCTAAATGGTGCATCTTTGGGCAATGGCTCAGGAGGTAGCGCAGGTAGCGCATCTAACTACACTGTAATCAATCCAACTTTTGGGTCGGTGACGATTACACCGGCCAGTATTGTGTTTACAGCGACTAATGCTGAGAAAGTGTATGACACGACAACCGGCATTGTCGGTGCTACGACAGTACCTGGCGCAACAATATCTAGTGGAACCTTGTACACCAACGCTTCTACAGGTTTGACTGATGCCATTTCTGGTGGAACTTTTGCTTATGCTACAGCGGCTGCTGGAAGTAATAAGCAATTAAATGTTTCAGGTGTAGGTATTCTGAATGGCATTACAGATGCTAGCGCTAACTACAACATTTCCTACGTAGCAAATACGACTAGCGCTATCAGTAAGGCGCCTGTAACAATTGCCGGTTTAACCATTAGCAATAAAATTTATGACACCTTAACGGATGCTCAAATTTCTCTAGCTGGGGCTACTGTTACAGGCTTAATTGGTTCTGATGCTACCTCTGGTGTAACAGTAGGTGGCTCTGTGACAGGTAGTTTTGGTTCTGCCAACGTCGGAAATGGAATTGCTGTTTCACCAACGCTGACTAGCGTAACCCTTAGTAATCCAAACTACACCATTACTGGCGTAACCAGCCCACTTTCTGCAAATATTACTCCTGCGCCAATTACTTTAACCGCTAGCAAGACCTATGACGGTAGTAATACAGTTGGCTTGAGTGGCCTGATCGTAACTGGAGTAGGGGGTGAGACATTAACCTTAAGCGCAGGTAACGCCACTCTAAGTAATCCAAACGTAGGCACTGCCACTTTGGCTAGTTTGAATAATGCGGTATTAGCAGATGGTATTAGTGGAACCGTTGGACTTGCTTCTAACTATACCGTCCTAAATCCGGTGATGAGTAGCGTCACGATTACCCCTGCAACCATCACTATTAGTTCAACTGAAGCCGTGAAGCTCTACGACGCTACTACTGGGGTGGTTGGGGCTAGCACAGCACCACTCGCAAGTGTTTCTACAGGCACTTTATTTACTAATGCTTCTACTGGCTTGGTGGACACTCTATCTGGCGGAACTTTTGCTTATAGCAATGCTAATGCAGGTAGCAATAATAAGACGCTGAATGTGAGCAATGTAACCATCATGAATGGCAGTACGAATATCAGTTCTAACTACAACATTACCTATCAAGACAACACTACCAGTAGCATTACACCAGCGCCTTTAACTTTCGTAGTTTCTAGCAGCTCTGGAAACTATGGAACCGCAGCAAGCCTGGCAGGTACATCAGCTGTGTTAAGTGGATTCTTGAGCTCAGCTGATCAAACGAATATTACGCCGACTGTTGCAGTTTCTAGTGGCGGTAGCGTGATTACCTTGGCTAATAACACCCCAGCAGGCATTTATCAGATGGTAGTTACCGGCATATCCGGCACAGGATCATCTAATTATCAAATCGTATCTTCAGGCAGCAATAGCGGCACGCTTACTATTAATAAAGCACCGTTAACCATTACCGCTGATACTCAGTCCACTACTTATGGTTCGGCCCTTAGCTTAGGAACTAGTGCCTTTACTTATGGCGCCTTGGTAAGCGGTGATACTGTTGATGCCGTGACTTTGACGAGTGTGATCGGTAACGCAGCTGCTAGTGCCACTGTTCCGGGAACAGCATATGCAGGGACTTACAGCATTACCCCAAGTGCAGCCACTGGAACTGGTATATCTAACTATGCGATTACTTATGTAACGAATACACTCACAATCGACAGAAAAACCATATCTGTTGTAGCTGATAACGCTTCAATGACCTATGGTGCGACAAACTTACCAACGCTGACTTATCAAACGGTTTCTGGTTTGGTAAATGGCGACACCATGACCGGTTTGCTTGCAACTACAGCTACGCCTTATAACGGTACTATTGGTTCTGCATCTAATGTGAGGGTGGGCGGCTATCCAGTTGGCCAGGGCACTCTAAGCGCAGGTTCTAACTACACCATTAACTTTACAGGTGGTACCTTAACTGTTGACCCAGCTTCATTAACAATTACAGCAAGCACCCAATCAACCACTTATGGTGCGCCGTTAGTTTTATCTCAGACGGCCTACACTAGTTCTGGCTTAACTAATGGCGATTCAATTACTGGTGCAAGCATCAAGAAGTCATCTAGTACGATAGTCGCAGGTAATGTTGATGCTGGAACCTATACCGGCAGCTTAGATGTCAGCGCGGCTACGGGTAATGGTTTATCGAACTACAACATTACCTATGCATCCGGAGATTTGGTTGTAGGTAAAAAAGCGTTGATTGTTAGCGCTGTAGCTGATGCAAAGTTTGTGACAACAGCAGATAACGTTGGTTTTAATGGTGTTCTGTATTCAGGGTTCGTTAATGGTGATACTGCTACAAGCTTATTAAGTCCTGCAACAGTCAGCGCCGACCGTGGATCTATGTTAAGTGTTGTCTCCCCAGCTGGTGTCACTACTTCAGGTCAATTGCCTTCGGCAGGTACTGAGCCCGCAGCAACCTATGTCAATGCCTTGGTAGCCTCAGGCGCAAGTTCTAATAATTACAGTTTCACCTATGTCAAAGCTAATCTGACCGTCGTTCCGGCAGATGGTTTAATAGTTCAGGCCGGTACACAGAGCATTACTTATGGAAATTCGCCGAATTATTCTGGTGCTACAGCTCAGTACCTATTTAATGGCACTCCAACTTCATTGCCTATCACCATTATTGGTAATGCTATTAGCATTGCCGATGGTGCAGGCGCTGTTATTACAGGCAATATCACGCCTAATAATCCAGCTATCAGTAGTTCTGGCAATCTCTCGGTTGGTAACTATAGCCTCGGACTTTCCAACTTCTATAACCAAAGTCAGAATTTCAACTCCATGACGGTCATTGGTGGTCTCACCGTAACTCCAAAAACTGTGGCGATGAGTTCTCTTGGCATTAGTGGCGTCACCAAGGTGTATGACGGCAATACCAATATGACCAACCTCACCTTGAGTGCTAATCCAAGTGCGTTAGTGGCAGGTGATGTACTCAGTGTTACGGGTGCTGGTTCATTTGACTCTAAGAATGTGGCATCTAATAGTATTGGATATACCGTTGCAGTGGCTCTAGCTGGTGCAGATGCAGCAAACTATGTAATTTCAGGTAGCCCAATCTATACCGGTACTAATGGCACGATTACCCAACTTAACTCAGTAACCTATACCGGTAGTGCTGGTGGTTTGTGGGCTAATCCTTCTAATTGGACGACAACTGGCACTTCAGCTGTCGGGGCTATCCCAGACTTATCTAACGTTGCAAATGTAATCTTGCCATCAGGCTCTACCGTCATCTACGATGATTCTGTTCAGGGGCCAGTGACATCTGCAGTTGCAAATAGCGGCAATCTCAGATTCAACCTGAGTAGCAATTCAACTATACAAATGCCTATTAGCGGTACAGGTACCGTTACTGTTGCTGGATCGGGCGCCATTACATTAACGGGTAATAGTTCATACACTGGCGCCACGATTTTGAACGAAGGTAGCAGCTTAATTGCAGGCAGTAATAATGCCATTGGTGCCGGCTTAATCAACTCCAACGGGACTCCATCGTCTCCAGCGAATTTCTCAACAACGAGTGGGGTGATCTTGCCAGCACTGAATATAGTTGGTGGAAGCACTGCATTATTAAGTGACATTACTACCTCAGGAACTCAGACATATAGCGGTAGCCTCATTATTGGTCCGTCTGGAGCTGGCACAACCACCTTGAGCACCTCTAATGCCAATATTTTGGTAGATGCAAGCATCAATGGTGCAGTGAATAAAACTGAATCTCTCGTGATTAACGCGGGAAGTGGGGTCGTTACCTTGGGTGGCAGTATTGGCAACGTAGCGCGCCTCAATAATCTCGCTGTTACTGGCTCGAGAATTTATGTCTTGGCAGACGTGCTGACCGCTGTTGCACAAACGTATAACGGTGCTGTCTATATTGGTGATGCAAGCTATCTCGGTAGGGCTGCAAGCACAGGATTCTTATTCACCAATAACTACAATGGTTACTTCCAGTACGTGGCTGCCAATGGCATAAGTGCAAGCACCATTAGTTATCTAGACCTAAACCCAATCTATGTACGTACGATGATCTCAGAAGATCCGAGCATTACTTACAACGGGACAGTCAATGACACCGTTGCGAATACCCATACCTTGTTAGTGGCGGCAATTGCACCTGTAGTAATTGCTTCAAGCAGTGGCTATGCAGCCGTAAACGGTGGAGCAAGTATTAGCTTTAATGCTGCTGTAGGCGGTATTGATCCTTTATACAGCTTGAACGCTCAAACCGTGGTCAGCAATACCCAGGCGAATGCTGCGACTACTTATATTGGCACTGTCAGTTTGGTCAATAGTGTCGCTACGTATTCTGACCAAACGTATCGTGCTAATTTAATGAGTGCTCAATCTAGTAGTCAGCCGGGAGGTGTGACATTCTCGATATGGGATCCAGCCTCCCGCCTGAATTTCAACTTACCATTGCAGACAGTGGCTAATAGTGGTTGCTCAAGTAATTGTGGTCAGCTAAACCTACAAAATCCAAATAGCCTGGATACATTGACCTTAAATGGTCGTAGTAACTTCAGCACAGTTGAAAATCTCACTGGAGTTAATAACTGGGGATCCTCTTATGTGCAGAGTGAAGCGCTAGGCTATATAGCTGTAATTACGCCTGTCGTTCCAGTAGTCACTCCAAGATTGGGCTCTCCAACGCTGGAGGGTGGCATGTTGCGTGAGGCACTGGACTTCCATGCTGATCAAGTTCAAATGGCGGTAGACGCGAAAAGTCTTGAGGCTGGAGTTACCGTTTCCGCACCGGAAGTTGTGGCAAAAGTATCACAATCAATAGCGTCCAAGGCTGTTGAAGGAGCGTCGGGTGTTGCAATTTTTAGCGTGGATGATAAAGGTGACACCTATTGTGGTGAAGATTGATCTCACAGCCCTCCGGATTACCTCAGTCTGATTGCTAATTCACCCTAGGACTTGGTTTATCTAGAAAGGCAGTTTTGCATCTGGCTTGGCAGCCAACAATACAGCTTTGAATTCCGCCTGAATACGAGCAATCGCCGCTTCACTATCTGCCTCAAAACGCATTACGACCACTGGAGTTGTGTTTGATGGTCTTGCTAAGCCAAATCCATCGGCATATTCGACACGCACACCATCAATTGTGTTGATGGATTCAGAAGTAGGGAACTTGGCATTCGCTTTAATGGTTTCCAGTAATGCAAATGGTTCACCTTCAGCACAAGCGAGTTGTAATTCTGGTGTGCAGATTGCATTTGGCAAATCATTCAATGTCTTGTTTGGATCTTTCTCTTTAGAGAGAATCTCCAATAAACGAGCTCCCGTATACAAACCATCATCAAATCCAAACCAACGGTCTTTAAAGAAGATATGGCCGCTCATTTCGCCGGCGAGGGGTGCACCCGTTTCTTTGAGCTTGGCTTTAACCAAGGAGTGACCCGTTTTCCACATCAAAGGTTCGCCACCATATTGCTTTACATAGGTCGCAAGGTTACGAGTACATTTGACGTCATAAATAATCTGACCACCTGGGTTGCGAGAGAGTACATCCTTGGCAAATAACATCATTTGACGGTCCGGGAAAATCACTTGACCATCTTTAGTAACCACACCCAAGCGATCAGCATCACCATCAAATGCTAGGCCGAGCTCGTTGTCGGTTGTTTGCAGGTTCTTGATGAGATCTTGCAAGTTTTCAATATGCGCTGGATCTGGATGGTGGTTCGGAAAATGTCCATCTACCTCACAGAAGAGCTCTTGAACTTCGCAACCTAAGGCTCTAAATAGTTTGCCAGCAAAAGCACCACCAACGCCATTACCGCAGTCAACCACAATCTTCATAGGTCGAGCTAGTTTCACATCGCTCACAATGCGTTCTAAGTACATTGGGAAGATATCAAAAGTGGAGCGGCTACCTTGTCCAGCGGCAAATTTCTTTGCTTCAATGCGTTTACGTAAAGCCTGAATCTGGTCACCGTAGATGGCTGCGCCACCTAGAACCATTTTGAAGCCGTTGTAGTTTGGGGGATTGTGGCTACCGGTAATCATGATGCCGGACTCCGGCTTCTTGCCATTGATCTCTTGGTTGGCAGCAAAGTAAACCATCGGTGTGGCAACCATGCCTAAATCAATCACATTAATCCCGGTGGAAAGTAGGCCTTCAGTAAGCGCCTCAATCAAGCTTGGGCCAGATAGGCGACCATCACGACCAATGACAATCTCAGTTTCACCCAGTTCACGCATCTCAGTACCAAATGCTTGGCCAATAAGTTTGGCAATCGATGGATCTACCGTCTCATCAATAATGCCGCGAATGTCATAAGCCTTGAAAATGGATGGAGAAAGTTGCATGGTTGTTCTTTCGTTGTCTAGGCAAATGCTAGAGCTATAAAACTATTGATTAAATAAATTAATACGGGCAGCAGTAACTTCGTCTATACCAGCATTTGCCTGAACGATGCCGCCATCTTTTAAGGCCGCCTCAATCGGCTTTGCTAGGACTTTACCAAGCTCAACACCGGGTTGATCGAAACTATTGATATTCCAAAGGGCGCCAAGCGCAGCAGTGCGATTCTCATAAAGTGCCAATAGGGCGCCCAAGTAGAAGGCATTGAGCTTAGGCAGAATAAGTAAGTTGCTAGGGCGCTTACCTGGATAGGTGTTATTCGGGTTATCCGTCTTCTTGCCGTTGGCCAAAGCCTGCGCTTGAGCTAGGCAATTCGAGAGCAGGATGCGGTGATGCGCTATTGCCTCGGGCAAATTACTCATGGGCTCACGTACTGCAATGAAATCAATCGGAATGACTTCAGTACCTTGATGCAGCAACTGGAAATAAGAGTGCTGTGCATTGCTGCCAGAGCTACCAAACACCACTGGGCAAGAGAACTTCACTGGCTTGCCATCACGATCAACGCTCTTGCCGTTACTTTCCATATCGAGCTGTTGTAACCATTTCGGAAACCAATCCAAAGCATCAGCATACGGAATAACCGCATAAGATTTGATGTTGTACTTCTCCTGCTGATAGAGCAAGCTCAGCGCCATGATGACTGGCAGATTATCTTCGAGGGGCGCAGACTGAAAATGCTGATCCATCGCTTGAGCA
>JAUKPQ010078208.1:0-20722 GCA_032273045.1 Chloridella minuta | reverse complement strand
TTTTCAACTCCGCATCTTGCCAGAATTGGCAACTATGATCGATAAGCGATACCTAGATGCCAATTTTGGCAAGATCCGGCCGGCTAAAACGGACACGTCCTTCGCCAAGAAAACTAGTATTCACTGAATAATAAAATGCCCGACGCATCCACCCAGACTGCACCGCATGGTAAGCCCGTCCGTGATACAACCAAGAACAAGTATGATCTGGCCATAAAGCGGATTACAGACGCCGGCCTCGCCCTCGATGATGTCCCGAAGGTGCTCGCCTTCATCCGCTCAAAGGGAGGCGAGTCCTCGCAGAAGGCTTACCTGTCGGCGATCAAGTATCACTTCAACAAGCAGGATGTTCAGACACCGTTTCCGAAGGAGTATCAGGATCAGATCGACATGCTCTACCACAAGCAGAACCAGAAGGACAGTGAGCAGAAGTTGAGCGAGAAGCAGGTCTCCAACTTTGTGCCCTACGAGGATCTGCTCGCTGTTCAGCAGAAGCTCGCACAGAAGGAGAACAAGTCAGACCGTGACTGGAAAAACTATGTCGTGGCCTCGCTCTATACCCTGCAACCGCCTGTGCGCTCGGACTATGGCGAGATGAAGGTGTTCAAGCGACGACTTGGAACCCGCACCGGCAACGAGCTGATCTGGAAGCAGAAGACAGGAACCTTCTTCTTGTTTCGCCAGTATAAGACAAGCGATACATATGGAGAAATTCAGATCCGTGTTGCTCCTGCTATGGTCGATGTGCTTGACCAATGGTTCGCTCATCTTGGAAAAGTTCCTAGCTATCTGCTGGGCAAGTCTATTACGCCTCACGATCTACTGGGCGAGGTCAAGGACGCATTCCGTTCCACCAAGAAGGATGTCGGAATAAACCTTCTGCGCCACGCCTACATCCAGAAGCACCTGCCGGACATGGCCACCAACACGAGGTTGCGTGAGGTGCTTGCGTCACAGATGCTTCACTCGGTGGAGAGGCAGAGTGCATATTTCTCGCAGAATGTATAAAAGTTCCGTAAAAACGGAAACTCGGTTTAGCAAACAAAACCGGACAGCATCTGACAGCAAAATGACCACCCTCGATACTGCCTTTCACACTCTCCTCTCCTCCATCGGCGACATGAATCTCAACGAGGGCGACTTCCTCCAACTCAACAACGTCATGAAGAAGGCATTTGAAGAGCGCTCAACCGGCAACACCAAGAAGCTGAACATCAAAGTCTATCTGGAAAAGACCAACGACGAGCGTGCCGAGTATCATCTGGATCTCATCACCAAGCTGGAAGGCAAGTGTGCGACTGTTCTGGCCAAGACCATCTACAAGGGCAAGACGGACATGACCTCTACCGTCTTCGCAGATCACGATGATCGCCTGCGTGGCCTCATTGCTCTTCTCCATCCTCACCACATCGTGCTCAAAATCGATGGATTGGAGTTTGTCTACAACTACGACACATGCAAGAAGAGATACCAAGAAATTCGTGATAATGGGTGCGGATGTGATGACTGCTGTTGCTGTAATCCGCCTTATGGCACGATCATGGGTGATACTCTCGCTGGTATGTATGGGGGGATTCAGCAGTTTATGCAAACGCACCTCACAAAGATGCTGATCAACCTGAACAGCCAGCATCACTAGGCGTAAACACAGAGAATCAACAACACAATTTTTAACCGGTTATTACAATGGACGATTATGCATCCGGCGGGATAGGTGCTATTATCGTATTTGCTTTGGGCATCGCTTATCGTTTTTATCTAGCGGTCAATCATCATCGTCTGCGATCAACTTGTTGCGGGAGGGAGGTCTCGGCATCCATCGATGTGGAACCCACCACACCCAAGAACGATGAAAAAGTTTAGAGAACAATATCCTAGTATACAACAATGGACAGTGTTACACTCACCCCCGCAGAGCGTCACTATGAGGCCGTCAAGAAGGCGAACCGCAATTATTACCGTAGAAAGAACCCGAATCCCAAACCGGTCGGTCGGCCCAAGAAAGTGTCGCCGACCCCCCCTTGTCCAGAATCGGTCGCCGACCCCCCCTCCAACGAAATAACCGTTTAAAAGAAAGTAGTGTGTATAAGGTAATATAGAAATGGGTGTTCAGGTTGCCTCCGGACTCCGAGCCACCTATGAGAATGCAGTTGAGATGAGCGTGACGGAAACCCTTACCGCTCTCCAAGTGCGACGAGACTGCTACGAGGTCTTGAAGGACGTGAACCGAGTCTTTCTCGACATTGATGGCAAGCGCCTTCCCGCAGAGATGACCGAGCGGGAGTGGCAGACGATGCGTGACGATACCGTGAGCATCCTGACCCGATGGGCGAGTGATAACCGCTTCGCCATGATGGATGCGTCCGACTACGACATGCGCATCATCTCGTTCCGTATGGTGTTTCCTGATATCAAGACGACCAAAGAGAGCAACAAGGCCTTCGCAAAGAAGATCAGCGAGGAACTCACTCTGCCCGCAGGTATCAGCGTGGATGCTGTTCCTTACGGCAAGAACCAGAAGATCCGCATGCTCGGCTCGTCAAAGGACGGCGAGGACAGGCCTCTCGTGCTCGTGCATGGGACACCGGAGGATACGCTCATCTCCCACGTGGGTGACGCAGAGTATCGTGAGTTTCAGGAAGCAGAGGAGAAGACACCCGCTGTTGCTCGCATTGTTGAGCAGAAGAGGTTGGTCTCCATCTGCGCCCTGATCAAGGAGAAGCGTTGGCAGGATTACGAGACGTGCCTGTCTCTTATTTTTGCCTTGAAGAGCTGTGGAGCGCAGAACGAGTTCATCCACGAGCAGTGTATGCGTGCTCCCAACTACGAGCACCGGTGGGTAGCCAATGCGATCCGTGATTGGAAGAGCGAAGGCAGTCCGACCTATGCTACTCTGCACTACTACGCCAAGCTTGATAATCCGGTGGGAGTCGAGGCGCTTGTTCGTGAGGAGAGCGAGGTTGCTATTCAGGAGATGATGGGACTGGACACGACAGGCTGTTCTGCCGAAGATCTGAACTGGTGTGCAGAGGGCCGGTGGTTGAAGCAGTTGCCTCTCGATCCGACAGTAGCCGCCTCTTCCATGCTCGGCACAGGCAAGACGCATCAGCAGATTCACGAGTGTAGCAATCCGGCCTACAAGCGTATTCTGTTTGTCTCCGTTCGGCAGACCTTCTCTGATCACATTCTGTCCGAGATTGCGGGGTTCAAGGACTACCGTGTTATGAAGGATCGTGAGGAGGGCAAGGTCACGGCCGATCGTGCGCTAGTCAGCATTCAGTCCCTGTGGAGACGTGGTGGAGGTGAAGAGGATCTGGTCATTCTTGACGAGGTGGAGACCATCCTTGCGAATCTCTCGCCGAATACAACACACGGCAAGAATTATGTTGCGAATGTAACTGCGTTTGAGAGGATCGTGCGTGGAGCAAAGCGGGTTGTTGCGCTGGATGCGTTTCTGACCAACCGCACCATCTACTGCCTTCGTGCACTGCGCCCGTCCGTGCGTGTCGTGGTCAATCCGGCTATCCCGTATCAGCGTGATGCTGTGGTCTATGACAACTTCGGTGCTTACGTGACCGAGACCGAGAGGCGGATCAACACAGGCAAGAAGGTGTATATGTTCTGGGGAGCGAAGGAGAAGGGCAAGTCTTTTCATGCTCTGCTGACCTGTCCCGAGCAGATGTATAACGCAGACACCGACAAGCAGTTGAGCGCAGAGCATCTGTCCAACGTGAACGAACACTGGGCAAAGCTCCGTGTCGTGGGCGGAACATCCTCGATCTCGGTTGGCGTGAATTACACCGGCACACCTGCGTTTGATCAGGTCTATGCGTATGTGACTCCCTTTGCCGGTGGTAGTGGCCGTGATACCATGCAGTCCATCCACCGTGTCCGCACGCTGAATGATAACAAGATGGTATTCTTTATCGAGAAGCGGGCGAACAACCAAGTGCAGGGATCAATGGGGGTAGAGGCGCAGAGACGTGAATACAACGAGGGAACCGAGAGGCAGAAGAACTTCTTGAAGCAGATCGGCGAGACACCGACAGATTACTCTCGTCTGCCGGTATGGGTGCGTGATGTGATTGCGTGGAACCGCAACGAGAGGCTGGTCAACGCCAAGCACCTGCGAGAGGTGTGCTTTGCCTACATGAAGCGCTGTGGTATCACCGCAGTGCTGAACGGCTCGACGGATGTCCGAGAGTTAGAACCGTGTCGATGTCCACATCCATCTGAAATTGACGACATTGATTATGAACAGGCAAACATTTACCAAGTCAATCGCTCGGCACTTAACGCTCGTCAAAAGTTTGAGTTAGAGAAGTATTACATGATGCAGAAGTTGACTACCGAAGATTACTGGGAGCTGTGGTTGAAGGATCACCATCAGATTGACAACGCATACCGCATCCGGAACGACACGCCACTCGACATGGTTCAGAATGGGCCACAGTGCTTGGACCTGATTTCCCGCAACGCAGAGAAGCTGAACGTGGTGCTGTCTCTGGGCATCGACTTCAAGCAGGAGTTCAACAAGCCAATCGACGAGTTGCCGGACTTGAATCTGGATTGCTGGCGGGTGCGTGATCGCAGTCACAAGACCACGAAGGAGCAGGACTACCGTGATCTGTGCAAGGGAGTAGAGGGCTGGGCTCGGCTGGCCTGCAAGGTAGTCCGCAATCGCAAGACGGTGAAGGGCAAGCAGATCACCAGCTACTCCCTCGTTTACCAGCCGGCAGAGAACCCACTTCAATCCGTGATCCGGACCAGCCTCACATGCGCAGAGATATTTGCCGATTACAAGGACTAGACAGAATTGGCTTCCGGTAATTCTCCTATACAAAGGTCTTGCCAAAATTGGCACCTATGTCTCCTTATCGATCATAGTTGCCAATTCTGGCAAGATTTCCCTTACCTAAACCATGACCAACCGCACCTACCCACAGTCCAGCGTTGGTTTGCCCATAGGTAAGGGTGGTTTTGCCCCCTGTTCCGTAGGAAGGGACCTGCCAATTCTGGCAAGGGAAGTGTATAGGGGAATTAACCGGTAGCCGTTTTTGGCAGGTCGGCCAACCACGTGCGATGCCGAGCTGTATGCATGTGCGTGTATTTAGAGATCTCCTTGAACCGACTCCCACAGCCACAGCTGACGTAACTGCTGTGCTTCTCCCGATAGACCCGATTGTAATCACGCATCGCATCGGTCTTGGACTTGACCGGCCGAGTCAGATCGAGGCGAGGGGTATCCGGATTTGGTTGCCATGTCCAGCTTAACATTTGTTTAACAGTTGTGATTTTTATCACTGCTGTTCAACAAAGAGAATGTCGAATATGTCTGATGATGATGAGCGAACTCTGTTGAATGTGCTGATGTCCCAGCCGGACTTTGACTGCCTGCCGATCCCCGCCTCGTGGTTCAAGAAGTATAACATTCCTGCACGGACAGCCACTGCTCCTCGTGAGTATATTGAATCAAATTATGCGATGAAGAAGGCGAACGAGCAGAAGGATCTGCCTCCGCTGATCATCGATGAGCCACAGCAGGGCGGGAAGCTCGTGCCTGTTGCTCCGCCGGATGATACCACCATCAAGGTAGTCAATCGCCCGTTCGAGTGGAAGGGAGACAAGCCGTTCCCCGCCGTGTTTGTCCCGTCACTTGAAGACCTTAATATCCAAGAATGTCATAATCCCGAATCCCAATCTTATACGTCCCCGTCCGTTCCTTCCCAGCCACCGGACGACCAACCCGAGTCGGGAACGGAGCGTCCGGCTCTTCGACTGCATCTCCCTTCACCTGTCGAATGCCCGGACGGATGCCCGCATTGTAGTTGAACGGCACGTCAAACGGCACGTCCTGCATCTCGGCCATCAGGTCACTCACATCAATCGTGTTGGTGCGAGGAATCGGCTGGCGCAGTGCCTCCGGAACCAGAAAGATCGGAGCGTTGAACAGCGCAGCACCCGCCGCATGGCTTCCCTCCTGTAAGCATTTGAGCGGAACGATATTGCTCTTCGGCTTGAAGTCCGTGTAGATGAACGGCTTGGCAATGTGCTTGGAGATGTTGAATGTCGGAACCTGACGAGGAGTCTGACTGACGATACTGCTGTCCGGCACCGCACGCTGGACCGCTTTGAAGTTTCGCTTCTTACGACCGACAATAACATCATACGCACCGAGTCCCGATGAGACGATCATTTATACTCTCACCACAGATCCTTTCCCGCAGTGCTTTCTACTGATCACTTGAACTTGAACACCGCATCCAGCAGTGCCGATCCGGTGACGATACGCTCCACCGGCACAGGCCGATCAATCACCTTCTCGACGATCTTCTCTTCCACTTTGATCTCCGCCGGCTTCTTCATCGCAGAAAGCTCTGCCTTCAAGGACGCAAGCTCATTCTTCAAATCATCGCTCATCTGCTTCGGCTTATTGGGAGCTCGCTTCTTCCGCTCCTCGATCACCAGCACCGGCTCGGGCTTGGGTGCAGAAACCTTCACAACCTTTGGCTTCCGGACGAGCTTCGGCGTAGGCGCATCCGGCGGGACTTCACCGGCTGCCTGCTTCTTTGCGAACTCGTCCCGCTCTTTTGCGAGAGCCTCACGCTTGGCCTTGATAACTGCAAGTCCCTTTCTCGCACCCTCCAACTGCTTCTCGTTTGGCTGGCGCTTCTCCTTCTTGGATGGGGCAGGAATGTCTTCTGCGTCGCTCATTTATAGTTTCCTACAAGGAAAAAACATCATTCATTTATCCCATGCGCCGTGCAGAGTAGTTGAACGTACCTTCGTTAGGGAAGTTCGATCCGCCGACGTTCAGGAAACAGATCTGGAAGTAGACCTGTGCATTAGAGGTCAGGACACAATTCATCTGCGAGACATTGATATACATGAACGAGTTGCTTCCCGATTGTTGCAGTCCGCACACGTCATTCACGTTACCTATCGTCCCCGCCCAGTAGGCAAACGGGTAAGTATAGTCAGAGAGAGTGGATGCCGTCAGAGTATAGCGAGTATCAGCCGTCAGAGTCGGGTAAGGCGTGTTGCTTCCATCTGATCGGTAGGTAGGTAAGACGACCTGAATGCCTACATCGTAAGCGCCTGTCTGGTTCGGCACAAAAGGACTACCCGCAGAAACATCAAAATACCAGTTATAGACTCCGCTGACCGCCACAGGTGTAAAGTTCACGCCATTAATCAGATTGACTTGGTAAGAATACGAGTAGAACGGGAAACTGATCTGATTAGAGAAGGACGTGTTTGCCAAGTAGGAAGTGGCATTGGAGATGGAGTTGCTTAACATGTTGATATTCGAACCCACTTGCGGTGCATAGAGGACACCACCCACCGTCACATCACCCGTCGTAATCACAGGTCCATCAAGATCAATGCCGTCCGCATCGGTAATCACGATATTCGGCGAGGAGATAGGGTAAGAGATGATGACGATGCCTGAACCGCCAGGAGCGCCGTCCGACAGATATGCACTGCCTCCGCCACCGCCGCCTGTGTTTGCTGTTCCTTCTGTTCCCATACCGCTCTCTCCGCTGACGCCTGCTCCACCACCGCCCAGACCACCTGTTCCACCGACAGGCGTTCCCCAGTAAGCCCCGCCACACTGACCTCCACCTCCACCTCCATAGTAATTTCCATAGTACAGAATGCCGTTGCCTCCGTTACCTCCCACAGGCGAGTTGGACGGGCAGTTTTGACCCACAGCACTACAACCACCACCTCCTGCACCTCCCGCAGATCCATTGTCTGCACCTGTTCCACCAGCATAAGCTACATTGCTAATTGATGTTCCAGCGAGAACAGATCCCAGTGTTGCTGTACCTGCTGTTAGGTAAGCCAACTCACTACCACCACCACCGCAACCGCCCGTGCCTCCCGCTTGAAGCAGATACGTTCCACCCGAACCACCTCCCTCTGCCGCCAAGATGCCTGATACGATGGTTGATCCGCCCTGTGGTGCAGGACTTTCTGAACCATATACGCCACCCGGTCCACCTGCTCCAACGATGATGGAGTTTGATCCAGGTGCAGGGATATAGCTTACAATAATTGCATTACCGCCTCCGCCGCCACCGCCCGAAACACTACCACCGCCACCTCCACCGCCAATACCAAAAATTTCAACATCTATGTGATCCGGATTTGCCGAGACAATGAACGTGTCGTTTGAGGTAAACGTGTGAAACCTACGACCACCAACCTCTGTGATTGCGCCTCCCGTTGCAATTAAAGTTGTTCCAGACGTACCAGGAATGACGATAGAATTAGAACCAGCTGTCTGCGTGATGATGCCGTCCGTGTAAAGCTTGACCGAGAATGCATCTACATTCGTATTGGTGAACGAGATGCCAGTTGTGTTGCTGTTGATATTGGCCGAGATCGATGTAGGAGTCATCGTGATATAGTTGCTTCCACCATTGGCGTTGGGGGTTTGTAGCGTGATATTACTTGACGCTTTCATATCAATCGTCGTATTGCTGGTGATGAGGTCAGGGGTAATGATCGTGATGCTGGGGCTGTTGCTGATGACCGCAAATCCAGTCATTGTGCCTGTTCCATCACCTCCAACATTGTAGCCTGTGATGATGCCTGTACCTGCTGCGTTGCTGATAATACCAAAGTCAAGCAGAGTTCCATTTGTGGACGTGATGGTGTTGGACGCTGTGATGACGTTTCCTGCGAGTGTGACCGAGTATCCAGAACCAGGCTGAATGTAGATGCCCTGTAATGCAGAAATATTGAGAGAGGAAGAACCCGAGTTGAGCGTATAAAATCCCGAGAGAGTTCCCGATCCAGTACTGAATATGTTGGAGACGTTGCTGATGTTGTTGCTATTCATATAGACCGTGTTGTTGAACCCAACTGGTCCGTAGAAGTTTGTGCCTGTGGAGGTGATACTCATATTTCCCGAGTAAGAAAGCGCAGAGACATTGTTGATGGCGTAGTTACACATATTCAGGTCAGAGGTCGCAATCGGCGCCCACGAGGCAGCAGGAGGATACGCAGCACCATTGATGTTGGTTACGTTGCTGATGCTATAATTACACATGTTCAGGTTCGCATTCATAATCACGTTCGTTGCGGTTAGAGTCAGATTTGATCCCGAAGTGAGAGCGAGATTATTCCCTGATCCCGTTGTGATGGTGATAGGCCCTGTTGCACTATAAATATTCGTCACATCAAAAATATCGTGTGATCCAAGATAGGTATTCGCATTCAGCCGAACGTTAGATGAGTTCACCGTGAAATCATTCGTTACGTTGAGAGTCATGTTGGAATGCGTGGAGATGATGAAGTTTGAGGTCGTTCCTGCGATCGTATCAATAGAACTGAAATACAGATTGCCGATTGTGCCGATGTTGTTGCCACCCATGTCGAGGCGTGAATTGATCTGCGTGTTCGATCCGGACTTGGGCGTGATGTTGATGCTTCCTGCGGAGTTGGAGAGGAGAGGCACGTTCGCAATCGTATTGCCGGTCATATCCAGTCCGGTATTGATGCGAACCCCCAGCGCATTCATGATGATATAGGAACTGCCTCCGGTCAGATTCAGGTTTCCTGCATTGCCCTGAATATTGGTCGTGTTCCCGTTCATGTTGATGACGCCCGCAGTGCCTGTCGTAGCTGTGAGGTAGAGTTGCTGGCCCGAGTTGATGGTGATGTTTGCATTTGAACCCGAGAACGCAGGAGACGAGATGGTTAGATCCTGACCGTTGTAGTTCTTGATCGCATCCACATACAGCTCGTTTGAAATCTTGGTTCCCGCAAAACCTGAAATGAAAACACTTCCTGCCGTATTGGGAATCGCAATGGACGGCGGTGTCGGAGTGCAGGTGATGTTGACTCCCACCTGGCCCCAAGTATATGAGTAGCCGGCGAGAGATAGGTAAGACGAGAACGAACCTGCATAGGACAGAACAGACGATGCGCCAATCTTGATCGCAGAGGTGAACGTGTAGTTGGAACTGACGGGCGTATTGGCGGTAATGTTGATAAGGCCACCCTGTGCGAATGTCCCGATGGTTGACCCGTTGGCTGTGATGTCGACCTGACCGTTGATGCCGTTGTTACTTCCTCCGTTCGCAGTCAGAGAAATAAGGCCATGATTACCATTTTGAGCGAGCAGATTGATCTCGGCATTTCCAAACACATCCAGACCACGATCAGCCGTGAGATTGATCTTGTTGGTTCCATTCAGACCCAGCGTTGTCGTGCTGTTGACTGTGGATGCATTACTCATCGCATAGTTGGAGAGATTGACTGTGCTCGTTGCCGGATAGGGAGACCAGTTGGAGAGCGAGACACCGGCAGGACCCGTGTAACCCGTTGGACCCGTAAAGCCAGTCGTAGCAAGAGTGGTATGAACGTGAGCCACCGTGCTGTCCCGAAACTCAAAAGTGATGTCCCGATTACCTGATCCGTAATCACCATACAACCGAGTCTGGATACGCTTCGTAGAGTTCGCCAGAGTCCAAGACGGAACATAAAGCGTATAGGTATAAAGTTCCTGTGATGGTGCTTCGTTGAGAATCACAATAGGAGCAGAAGCACCCGACGAGATCAAGATTGGATTAGAACTACCATCGGCATCCACCTCATAGAGCGAGACATAAAACGATGGACCATTTGTTACGTTGTTTGTAGACGTCCAAATGTTAAAGTCCCACAAACCAGGCGGAATATAGGTAGAGGATAGAATACCTACAACGCTCGGGAACTCTGCGATGAGAACATTCTGCGTGGTATTTGTTCTGTATGTGATGGTTGTGCGTGCGCCGAGATTCGGTGTGTCCGTCATAGAACCAATCGTGGGAATGGTTGTAGATGTTGCCGAATCAAGATAAAGTGTTAGACCACCGGAGACACCATTCTGTCCCTGCGGACCCGTAGGCCCCGTTGCTCCGGTTGGACCGAAGTAGCGTGATGATCCGGCCCAGTTCGGGAGTGCCATTTGTTATAAGAATAGGTTAATTAATAGGTAAGGTTCTCCTAATATGTCAGTGTCAAGCCGACAGACGTGTTTGCGTTAGACCACACGTTGAACGGCACACCTGTCTCGGGGCAGATCAGCTCGACTGTAATCTCGTAGATCTCGTTGGCTGTCGAGAGCGAAGGAACCTCAACCGAGCACATGGTGTAGGACTGCACGGCATAAGGAGCCGACTCTACCGGCACTGTTCCGATCAGATTCTTACGTCCCTTGCTGTCCGTGCCTCCGCCGGTCACGATCGACAGATAGACGCCGATGTTCTGGACACCCAGCAGGATAGGAGGTGTGTCGCTGGTGATCGTGAGTCCATTGATCGGCGTGTTCGTGTTTGTGGCAACTCCCAGCTGCGAACTTCCATTCCAGAACGGACCACGCTGTCCGTATTTGAGAGGCCATCCAAGACGGGCGTTCATGGTAATACCCTCACGGTAGGGTTGCAGAGGATTTGTTCCTCCAAAGCAGTTCATCGTGATACGATTGCCTACGCTGGTTGTTCCACGCAGAACGTCCAGCACGTTGGGATCATCTGCGGCGGCGAGGGCAATGTAGTATCCACCGCTGATGTTGTTGACAATCATACGGCGACTCGCAGTATCATACGAGAAGGAAAGGAAGTCACGAGCCCAGAGCGGGTTATTCACAAAACTATCTCCATTAGCACCGCCTACACCGCCCGTAGCAGAACCGGCATTCGTCAGTGCGGCGGCAAGCTCTGTTCCCGAGTTGAAATACGCATTCTTCACGTAGGTGTTAAACCCTGCTGCGGGCTGATACCATGAGGGCAGAAGGCGAATCACACCCATGTTCGCATACGTGCAAATACTCGCTGCCGTCGTCGCATAGTAGAAGAAGAACATCAGCTGTCCGTTGTCATCGTTCAGTTGGAGCGAGGAGTTGATCGTATCGAGGTTGACCATCTGCACGCCCTTCACACCCAGAAGCGGGTTTTTGAGCGTGTTGGTGAACTTGTTATACACCGGACCAGCAAGATTCGGATCACTAAAAGCATCCAGCGTCAGGCGGTCAGTGCGGTTCAGTGATGCCATTTATTCTTACCGTCTTATTTTTCAGCACGGTTCTCCTTGTATGTGAGTTTGAGGGTGAAGGTCGAGACGGCACTGTTCCACAGAGGATAGGGCTCGTTCATCTCGTCACGAATCTCAATCCCGATGCTGTATATGTCTGTGCCTTTCACACGCAGAGGCGTATTGATCTTGTTATCAAAGAACGAGACACCAAGATTGCCTGCATTCAAAGAACTCAATCCAATCAGATTTGTGCTACGCTGGGAATCCAGAGTCGAGCCATAGACAATCGTAGAGTAGATGGCCACGATGGAACTGTAAACCAGATTTGCGTATCCGTCTGCTGTGTAGGTGGAGGTCGTCGATGCCTGTGCAGAGTGAAGTCCAGTGATTGCCGCCCGAGCTCGTGTGTCGTAGATAGGCACAGGGCGAATACGATTCAGCAGATCAACAACCTCGCCGGATGTATTGAGAAAGGGCGCAGTGACACCGTTGAAGGTCTGATCTACGGCAGTCACATTAAAGATTCCATTCCAACAGAACCCGAGCAGGGAGTTCAGTAATCTGCGTGGTGCTGGATTGAATGGCTGTCCAGGAATATCGTAGGGAAACGGGAAGACCAAGTATTGTGTGCCGAGCACCGTCACGTAATCCAGCATATCCATCTGGCTCGTGATGGAGTGAAGACCAACAGCCGGCGGATATTCGGTGCTACCTGCATAGACCCAGTAGCATGGAATCCAGTAGGTTGAACACAGAAAAGGATCTGCGTTGATTGTGCTACCGATCGTGTCTCGAATACATTTCCAGTAAGGAGGATAGCCAAGTCCGAGAGGAGCAGACGGCCGGACAACATCACCTACTTTGTAGAGCGTAGTGCCTGACCAAATTGTCGACGTGGAGATGTTGAACGGAGTCCAGTTCTTATTCTGTTTCAGCGCCTTGTAGTCTCGTCCTTCAAATCGCACAATGCTATCAATCTCATACAGAGCATATGGATTCCACTGCTTGTGGTCATATACGCCAGCATATCCCTGTCCACCCTGACTGACTACGACATTTGGGTCAGCAAAACCGGTCACGAGGTAGTTGTAGTTGTTGGGAGCAGAAGGAGCGACCCAGTTGTCTCCATCGACAAAGGACGGAGTTGACGCATAAAAGTCGGTCGTTGTCTGTAAGATTTGCGATGAAGCATAGATATACTGACCAGCACGATAGGCCGTGTATTGAACCCAATCCTGAACAAGCCGGTTGGTCACAAATGCCCACCATGTCGGCGATGTGCTAGGTGTGTGATTCAGGTTTGAACTTTGCAGGGATCGATAGACAATGCCGTCGTAACTCACGAAATCGCCAGACGCATAGGTTGTTGCTCCGGCGTATGTATCGGCAGCCGAATAAGCAAACAGAGGCATCGCAGTATTCTGACCGGTCATCTGGAACTTGTTCTGCGTGCTGTCGTAGGTAATTGAGATGTCGCTCGGAACAAACGGATACTGAAACAGATCTGGCGTAATCTCTCCATCAGCAATCGCAGACTTGATGTTGTTGTAGGTCAAGTCCGTCGTGCACGACTTTGCCAGCTGAACAGCAACAGACTGATAGGAGTCAAAGGTCACGTTGTAACCGTAGCTGGTGCCGATAAACTCCGGCTTGTAATAAGACGGAAGCAGTCGGACCATAAACAGGTTTTCGGTATTGGGGACTGTGCCTGCGTATTCATCGAGTCGATAATACCAGAAGGCGCATGCGGTATCCGGAAAGTTCTGCGTGCACAGAGGTATGTTTGCCGCCAACAGTTGAAGAGTCTCGGCCTCCAAGATTGGGCGTGGCATGTTGACGGTAAAGTTTGAATATGCGTAAGATGGGCCAATCTGCTGTGCGTTTGCCGATGATACGCTTACTAGTTCGGGTTGATTTAGCATACCTTTGAACACCTCGACCGCACTGATTTTGCCGAGTGCCTGCTCGTCCTCGATCTCCTTCACAACCTCCGCCAAGTGCTGGTCCATTGTTATCGGTCAAGGTTAGTTTTGCCCGTGCTTGTTCGTATTGGGTCTCTGGTCTCTCGCCTACATGTGCCACCTCGTCCTCGTCGTTATGAACGCCAAAGTAGATGCTACGACCCATTTGCCTTATACTCTGCTTCGGTCATATTGTATTTACGCTTGTAATAGTAGTCCCGTGCCGCTTGATTGCGTTTCTCTTTGTGAGATGCGTGATGCTTTTTGAGAGCGACTGCGTGATGCTCCTTCTTTTGTTCTGATGTGAGTCCGGAGCAATGTGAGTTCAAACAAAGCGGGTCGTCAAGGCGATCATCTATATATGAGTTTTCCTTGATAAGACAACCCTTCCTGTCGCCTTCAAATGTCTCAACGGCTTCTATATGCACTTTATCCCACCCGATATGATTGATGTGTTTATACACCTTCATTTCGGTAAGATATTTAGATGTGTATTTATGCGAGTTCAAGCGGTCATTGAGTAGGCGTTTCGTTGAGCCATAATAGTAATGTCCGTCCTCGCAAATCAGTTTATAGAATGTATAGTTCGGCATAGTTTAACCTATACTCTTTTAAGTAAATCGCATTACGCCACCTTCTGATACCATGTTCCGCTCCAACTACACGATCGGTTGGTCGTGGATGCCGTGCTCTGCGAGAGTTGGAGTTTGAAAGTCGCCGCACTCGTAAGAACGATCATACCCGTAAGAGTAACAATAGCAATCGCATTTGCGCCAGTCGTGAGGGGAACATACGTCGCAGGGGAAATAGAGGGAGCACCTGTCGAGGAAAATCCAACGTATACCTGATCCGCCGCAGTCCATGCTGCTCCTCCGCTCTGGGTGATTGTGACCTCTGTTGAAAGAATGTATGTCCCGATAGGAAGTGTAATGGCCGATGTTTTGAGTGTCTGCAATGATCCGGATGTAGAGGTGAAGTTCGCAGCACCATCAAAGGTCGTATAGGCAACAGCGACGGGATCTACAAGTGCAGAACTTGATCCAACGGTGATCTGGGAGGCAAGGGCACTTGTCGCAGCAGGAGGATTCGGAGCAACGATGTATCCCGCCATTTACAATACAGACAGCAATATAAAATCACGCTTCCATTACAAATGCCGCCTCATAAGACTGCTTACCAACTTGGTATGGAAGCCGTCCTCAATAACCCCGACACCTCGTTCTTGAAGAATCCTCGCACCTTCCACGAGCTTCACAAGCAGAGCGGGATGAGTATGGCCGCCATGATGCGCCACATCGGAGGCAAGGCAAAGAAGCAGAAGAACGAAGGACCGACCGATGCAGAGAAGGCGAAGGAGCGTCTTGATAAGATTGAGGCATCAGCGAAGTAGAACTGCTGACCGAACAGCGATTGTCTTATCCAGATCAGACTTGGCCTTCTCAACCTCAACCTTCAACCGAGCAAGATGGTCGTCATAAATCACCTGATAGGCTGCCTTCACTTCGGGCGTGGACTTCTCGGCAGCGTCCTTTGTCTTATCCATAATACCCGCAATTCCGGCGGCAACAGCGAAGCGATCACGCAGGTCAAGAAAGTCCATTTGATATTACTCAACACAAAAACCGTGAAATAGAAGCGTCAGCGAAATAACCTAGTGGAAGAGTATATCAAATGGCATTCACGACACAGTCCGGCGACCTTTACCCCTTCACGGAGGTGGTGCCTGCGTCCGCCCAGTTCGGCGCACCCGAGCGCTCGTCCATCCTCACCCAGCGTCGTCGTGCTCGTGTCACTCCCCAGACGGGTCCCAGCTATGGTGCCGCCGGTCAGGGTGCTGGTGGCGCACAGATCCAGTTCCTGCTTGCAGATCAGGGTGGCCTGCTCGACATGCGTTCTATCGTGCTGAACTACACGATCCAGACCTATGCGACGAGCACGACTGCGTGCCCTGATGACGGTCACCCCTTCATGACCTTCCAGGCTCTGCTCAATGGCCAGCTCCTCGAAAATATCCAGAACGCCCCGAAGCTGGCGAACGTGGAGATGACGATGGGTGCCTCCAAGAGTTATTACCAGACGGCGGGTAGCTTGCAGGGATTTGAGCTCCTGAACAACGACCTTGTGACGAACGTTCCGTCCAGCACGGTCACCGCCTCGATCACGGCGTGGGGTTATGTGTCCGGCAATCAGGGTTCAGTGCAGAAGCGTTCTGCCCGTGCCGCCGCCGCCGTGTTCAACAACATTGCCGGTGAGCAGCGTAGCATCCCGCTCGGTCTGATGTGCGGTCTCGGACGCATGAAGCAGTATCTCCCGATTGCGCTGACGGGTGAGCTGGCGTTCGTCCTCATTGCTGGCCAGCCCAACGACGTGCTCTTCGACATTGCCTCCACGACGGCCGGTGATTTCTCGCTCTCGAACGTCAGCATTGAGTATGATATCGTCGTGCCTGACCAGCGCTACATGCAGGTGCTCCAAAAGGTGGCGATGGAGGATCCGGCTGGCCTCACGATGCCGTATGAGTCCTCGATCGTGACGGCCGCCGCCGCCATCAGCGCCAGTGCTTCCTCGCTGACGCAGAACGATCTGATCGTGTCTCGTGCGACGAATCACCTGCTCCGTGCTTCCGTCGTTCAGGTGCCGACCAGCGCCGTGTCCCTGCAAGGCTTCCCTTCGCAGTCGTGCTTCTCGCACGCCGGTGTCTACTCTGCCCAGTTCCGTATTGGCTCGCAGGTCTACCCGCAGGTCGCAGCGCAGGGTGATGCGTCGCTCTTCAATATGTCGCTCTCGGCTTACGGCAGTCCCGAGCAGGAGAACGGCACGGTCACCAACCGAGTCCTGTGGGCCAACTCGACGAACGCCGCCACTGCCGGAACCGCCGCTGTCTACGAGACTGCCGAGAGCTCGGCGGGTGGCACGGTCAAGTTCTGCTACGCTGACCGCTTCATCCCGACGTATGGTTTCCAGACGGTCAAGGGTGGTGTCCAGCCTCTGGATGTGGATGGTATCTCGCTCGCCGGTGCATCGGGCTCCCAGCTCATCGCCTCGCTCGTCTCGGCACCCGGCGTGGCCTACACCCCGTATGTGATCCTGACGGCGCTCCGCTTCATCAAGGCGCAGGGCGGAGCTGTCTCGGTCGTCGGTGCGTAAAATCTCTGCGCCTAGTAATAAAAATGTATCGTCCTCGCTTTCGTGGACGTGGTCTATGGAGACTGACGTGGATCATTTGATTCCAGTCAGGATATGACAAACAACATCAACATTAAAAGCATTACCCAAACACTTATACCGATTGGTCATAGCAATGCCCTCTGTATAGTTGTCCGGTAGTCCTTGCAGTCGCTCGCACTCAATCGGTGTCAGCTTGCGGATGTGATCAGCCTGAATGAGGGGCGCAGAAGAAGAGAGTGTGGGTGTCTTACCGTCTGGCGAATACACACGGTGTGCCTGGCCACCCTGCCCGTATTGCTCTCCATTTCCAACATACCCAACTTTGTATAATCCGGTTTTTGCTCCACCCCCACCGCCGTTCGCCGACAGCGTGACCGACTTGCCGTCCACACCACGAATACGACTACCTTGCGAGTTCCCGATCTTTCCAGTGTAGATATACTTGCTATCGACCTTCTCCTCCAAGATGTTCTTCAATACGATTCCCTTGTCCTCCGGCAGATCAAACGGGATATTTGTCCAGAACAGGCGCTTGCGTGACTGCGCAGAGACCAGCGATGCATTGAACAGCACCGGCTCTACACCCATCTCCTTCGTGATGATGTCCTTATCTGCTTTCGGCATGGAGGCCACATTCTCCAACACAAACCACTTGGGTTTCAGTTCACGCAGAATACGAACATACTCCCAGAACAGACCGGAGCGGTTACCGTCCAGTCCCTTGCGATCCTTCTTTGCGATGGACAGATCTTGGCACGGTGAACCGCCAATGAGCAGGTCAATCTTGAATCCCTTTGCCCCGTCAAGCCACAGCGTAGAGACATCGCCGATCTGCACGATCTCCGGCCAGTTCTTGTTGCTGACTTTCATCGCATTCTTCTCAATCTCACTCGCATAATAGGTCTCCACCTCAATACCCGCACGATCAAGAGCGACACGGGCGCAACTGATTCCGTCAAACAGGGACAGGACTCGCATTTTCTATTCTGTCGGAAGATTAAATGACCGAAGCGAATGTGATTAATCTCTCTGACCGTGCTGACCGGTGGGCACAAGTGCAGGAGTCATGGAAGGATCAGCCTCTGACCCTCGTCCGGCGTGATGCCATCAAGATCAACGGCGAGGATATCCCCGATGCCTACCACGCTGTATTTCTGAAACACCGTGAGATGCTGACCGAAGCAAAGGCAAAGGGAGAGAAGCATATTCTCATCATGGAGGACGATGCGTCTCCGTGCAAGGACTTTGCTCGTCACTGGACTGCGATTAAGGAATACCTAGATAGTCGTGATGACTGGGAACTCTTTAATGGCGGTATGCTGATGATTAGGGATTGCGTCGATAAGATCGTCCGCATCGACCACAAGGACAGGAAAAACCCGACGATGGTGCTCGGTGTCTGGCGTGGTGCTATGGCTCACTTCCTCTACATGCGTGTCGACCCGTGCTTGGAGAAGATGGCAGAGTGGGAGGCTGATGGCAAGCCGATGTTTGACGGCTGGTATAGTCACAAGATGAAGACCTTCGCCTCTATTCCTTACCTTGCCTTCCAGCGGGATGGATACAGTGACGCAGCCGGAGAGGCTCGCACGTGGGAGGATAGGTTCAAGTATGAGGAGGACATGATGCGGTATGCACTGCGTGAGTTCCTCGCATCTGACGCAACCAACCCGCAGTTTGATCACAGTGATCCCCGTCAGACTGTTCTGCGTGAGGTGGATCGGACGAGTTGCGGGTTCACTCCTCCTACGAGTCTGGCTTGGAATGGCAAGAATTACGGACCGGAGGAGACCTAAAAGGAGACCAAAGTTAGACGCTCGGCAGAGGTGGACAGGCAGAAATAGGTAAGGGAAATCTTGCCAGAATTGGCATCTAGGTATCGCTTATGGATCATAGGTGCCAATTCTGGCAAGACCTTTGTATAGGAGAATTACTTCACTCGACCCTGCTTGACCAGTGATTCCAGCAGTCGCTTCTGCGCCTCTGCTCGTGGTTTGGTTGTCCAGCCATGTAACCGGCCGGACGCAATTGTCTTCACCGCATACTTACCGCCGGACGACACAAGTGCATAGGGCATTTATTACTCTGACGCAGAAACAAATGCCGTTCATGAAATTGAAGGATCTGGTCAAGGAGCACAAAACCCTGATTCCGATCTTGCGGTCCGGCACAGTAGCCCAGCGTAAGAAGGAGGCACGCAAGCAGGCGAAGGAACTCAAAAAGTATCGTCCGTAAAATTAGACACATCAAACTCTATACTGGTGATAGAGGTAATGAAGCTCCATAGGGCCAATGACGGTGTCCATAAATACGAGATGGAGTTCGAGGATGGCACGCATACCAAGTTCGGTGCAGTGGGCATGGATGATTATACTCTGACGCACGACAAGGATCAGCGCCTGCGGTATTTGATAAGACACAAGCGCAATGAGAACTGGAACAACCCCAAGTCAGCCGGCGCATTATCACGCTGGATCCTGTGGGGAGACAGCACGAGCATTGAGCAGAACCTGTCGGCCTACAAGCGCAAACACCCGAACTTCTAATCAGAATCAGAAGAGGAGACTGATCCTCGCCGAGCACTCATCAGTCCGGACAGCTTGCGTGAAGCAGGAAGAGGCTTGGTGAATCCCTCTGTCCAGCGGTCTGCGTTCATCGGCCGACGACGATCCCACACGAGAAACGCATAGGGTCTGCTCGCCATAATCCGGTCATAGTGCCCGATGAACTCGTCCACATCATACTGCTCGCCATACTCCTCTGCAATCTTGCGCACCTCATTGACCGGCATCTTGTAGAGGACGATGGTCGTCAGATTCGCACGGACAGCCGGACTTGTGAATCCGGTGTTCTTATAAAACTGGGTTAAGTAGAAGATGGTCGTGTTGGCCTCGTGGCGACTGGTCAGGCACAGCTTCTCGATAGGAGGCGCAGACCCGACCCGTGCCTTGCGCATGAGCGACGCACCGGCAAAGTCATCAAAGATAATACATGCATTCATCATCGGCTTGCCTTTTTCAAGACGCTCCAACTGGTGCTTCTTTAAATCGTCCTGATACTCGTCAAAGGATACGGGTTCAAACTCGGTAAGGATGAGCTTGTTCTCGATCGGCATCTTGTCAAAGGATGGCCGTGCATCCAGCGTGCCGATGTAGATCAGCGCCTCGTCAAAGATGCTCTTCTTCTTGGTCTTACCGGTCACATAACCTTTGGACATCATGCTCCACAGTGAACTGCTCTTGCCTGACCCACACTGGCCCAGAATCAGGATTGTAGCCGGTAGCAGTGGTAAAAACTTCGCCTCCATCTTGTCCATGCGTGGATCTTTGGGCTTCTTCTCGCTCGGCATGACCTCTACGAAATCTTTCTCGTCCATTGTGTATCGCCGGTATATTACGTTTGTTGAACTCTTTTGCCCGCAGGATCATCCGGTCAAGTGCGTGGGGGCAGACACGAGTCCATAGCATATGCCTATGCAGGGAAAAAGGATCTTGCCAAAATTGGCATCTAGGTATCGCTTATCGATCATAGTTGCCAATTCTGGCAAGATGCGGAGTTGAAAA
>JAUKPQ010078097.1:0-20730 GCA_032273045.1 Chloridella minuta | reverse complement strand
GGCCATACAGACTTCAAGGGGGTATGCCGAACTGGGTGGTAGTATAAACTGGTTTTGTGAAATCGGGAAAACGGATTTAAGGTTTTCAAGACTACTGACCTCATCCCCAAGACAAGACAAGACAACACAACATGCGTGTATTTACCGATGTTCACATTGAGAACGGAAATATGATTATCTTTACTGCGCCGATTGAAACCACTTGGGAAACTATTGAGAAGGAACTGGAAGACCGCTATGTGAAGGACTATAAGGAGTTCGAGTGGCGTTGGCGTGGATTCAAACTTGATACGGAATGGAAGATTTCTGTGTGGAAGAATCCTATGGTTGACGACAGCGATGATGAGTACTGTTATGGATGCGACAACTATGATACCGGTTGTGTGTGCGACGAGGAGAGCGACAATGACGAGTAAAAAGTAAAAAACAAAAAAACATCAACTACACCTTTTTCACAAAACGGATTGTCTAAAATCGGGAAAACGGATTTAAGGTTTTCAAGACTACTGACCTCATTCCCAAGACAAGACAAGACAACACAAGATGAGCGACAACGAGACCCAGCAGATGAAGGACGACATTACGACGCTGTATGAGTTTGACGTGGACTTTGGAAAGACCTGTATCGAGGACTGGAACAAGCGGCAGGAGAAGAAGGAGGAGGAGAAGGAGGAGATGAAGGATGAGAAGAAGACGCACATGCTTCTGATTACTGAGGAGGAGAAGAAGAACATCCTGAGTAAGCTCAAGAAGAAGAAGGAATACAAGATTAAGTTCCCGTGCGACTCGTACAAGACAACCTTCAAGCTCGTGGAGAACCAGCTGGTTGCCTACGAGCCTGAGTTTCCGATGGGACGTGAGGTGAAGTCGATGGAGGAGATTGAGAAGGAGACGGGCAAGTGTATGTTTGATGCGGGGAATGCGGATTCTCCTCGCTGGTTCTTCATCACCAAGCTGGTCAAGATTGGTTATTCTAGGACCAGTGCGATGGCTATCGCAAATGAGTTTGGGTTCAACTCGGAGTCCCCTTTCGCCGCATCGCTCTTTGCGATGTGCGTCGCCAACTTCTTGGACAAGCACAAGGTAATGATGACAGGTTCAGGAAAGAGATTTGGACTCGCATTCGGTGCTTCTGAGCAGGACATTACGGAGAAGCTGAAGACGATGCGTTTGGTCATGCGTTGGATTGAGGGTATCAAGGCCATCAACAGCAACTACACGAACTAAAAACAAAAAACAAAAAACATCAACTACAACTTTTTCAATAAAAAATGGATTTCACTTACTATAGCCATCTGATACTAACAATGGGAAAACACGGAAGAAGTATTGAGCAACGCTTAAAAGATGGAAGCAAACGATTAGATAATGGTTGTCTTATTTGGACTGGTTCTTTAGATACATCCGGTTATGGATTACTTGGAGTAGATGGAAAGATTGAAAAAACACATCGTCTTGCTATGAGTTTGAAAGAGCCACTGATTCAAGGACACGATGTATGTCATAGATGTGATACTCCTGCTTGTATAGAAATCAGTCATTTATGGCAAGATACACGTCAAGCAAATGTGATTGACATGTATCAAAAGAATAGGGGACACGGGATTAGGGGAGAACAAGTTAAAGGTTCAAAACTTAAAGCTGATGATGTGATTGAGATTAGAGTGCTTCTTGGATTTAGCTTCTCTCATAATGAACTTGGTAAAATATTTGGCGTAGATAAATCTACAATCGGATGTATTAGTCGTCGGAAGATTTGGAAGCATCTTTAGATAAAATACTCTTCATTCGCACAGACTTCTTGGATGGGGGAAAAGGAATATCGAACTTCTCAGTCCATCTTCCTGGTCCGAGCGGACGACGGCGGTCAAGAACCACAAAGTTGTACGGCTTCGCCATGATGCGTTCGTAATGCTCCAGCCATTCATCCGGCTCGTAATCCTCGCTTAGCTCCTCTGCGATTTTCTGTAGTTCGGCGGACGACATACGACTCACAACAAAAGTAGTTATGTTATTACGAATAGACGGCTCAGAGAAGCCTGAGTTCTTGTAAATCTGAGATAGGAAAAAAATACTTGTGTTGGCCTCATGTCTTGAAGTTAGGGCTAGTTTTTGGATTGGAGGCGCAACGTTGGGCTTCGGCTTCTTCATCAGACCCCCGCCGACGAAATCATCGAAAATCAAAAGCGTATTAAGCGGTGGCTTATCTTCCGAAAGTTTTTCCATTTGGTGCTTCTTCAGGTCCGTCATATACTCGTCAAAAATCTGCGGGTCGTATTCCTCCTGAATCGCAATGTTCTCAATCGGCAGTTTCTCAAACGAATGCTTAGCGTCCATCGTTCCCAAGTAAATAATCGCTTCGTCAAAAATAGACTTCTTTTTCTTTCCAACAACGTACGCCTGTGTCAGCAGTGTCCACAGAATAGAACTCTTGCCTGAACCACACTGCCCCATCACATAGAACGTCGCAGGGAGTTTAGGAAGCAGAGGGTCAAGCTTCTTCATTCGTGGGTCTTGCGGTTTAGTTTCAGACGGCATCACTTCCCAAGTTAGACCACTCATTTGTTATGAAGCATCAAAATATTTCCTTATCATTCATTCACTAAAATATTTTCTTGGGATGGAGAAATGGAGGATGCGTACGTAATCAATCTTGCTAGTAGGCCTGAGCGTTGGGAACAGATGAAGCGCAAGTGGAGTAAGTATTTGAATCTCATTCGTGTGGATGCTATAACGACAGACCCTGAAGATGATAGGCCTAGAGTCGTCAAGTCGTCAGAGGCGCTTGGATGGACGCACATGAAACTTCTAAAGGAGGCTCGAGGTCAAGGTTTGAAAACGATTCTCATTTTGGAAGACGACGCTGTGCCGGAAGACGATTGGTTTGAGAAGTGGACGGAAATCAAATCGTTTTTGGATTCCAACTTAAAGGAATGGGATGTTTTTAATGGTGGGGTACATTTCCTGCGAGATTACTACGGACTTAAGAAACTGAATAAATCGTTATTGGTGGATGGCAGATTTGCCTGTGCCTCGCATTTTATGTATTTGAATCTTGATTGCTTTGATAAGTTTTGGATGTGGCCGAATGAAAAACAAAATGTAGACATGTTCTATTGTAATAACTTCAAGCTGTATTGCTCGTATCCGATTCTTGCTAAACAGGCCGATGGTCAGTCAGACATCGTGGATGAGATTCGCAAGTGGGACGACACTTACATTATGAACGAACTATACTTTAAGAAAAACTTGGGAGACCTCTATATTCAATACAAACCTGTTAAGAGCAGATTTTAGATACATAATACAAATGCCTTACAAGATGATTCGTGTAGGCACGAAATACGCTGTACAGAACGTAGACACCAAACACGTTCACGGATTCACGACGCAGTCAAACGCTGAGGCTCAGCTTCGCATTCTGAAGCAGTACGATAACTACAAGAAGGGTAAGAAGCCGATGATGTGAGAAATCACTTCTTAATATACTCAGCATACATCTTGTCTGCTTTTTCATACATCTTCCTGCTCTCTTCGTTCTGCTTCTTTATCTGCTCAATCAGATAAATATTCGGAATGACTTGAGTTATGACTATCCCAATAACCATGCCGAGCATTCCGTATCGGTCCATTACATATCATACACACTTCATCAGAAAGCCATTTGGATTCTCTGATGAACTTAAAACTGGTTTGAGACAATAATGGTAGCAAAACGCTGATGGAATATTCTGACCAGTAAGTTATCTTAGATTGGGATTAGTTTTTTTGCTATGTTTCTCTACGCACCGAGAATCTCGAAGCCGCCGTTCATTACCTTCAGGAACTTCAGGGCCACGATGGACACATAAGGGTTGTAGGCGACCGCAGGGGCAGACGCAATGGAAATCGTCATCTGCGAACCGCTATCGGCTGACACGTTTACTCCATCCACGTCGAGCGGGTCAGATGCCCCCTTCAGCAAACGGAAGCCGTAGCTGGGGATACAGCTGTCGCCATACGCAAACTTCACAGTTCCGCCTGACGCAGCGTCCGCAGTCTCGTAAACGGCCGCCGTAGCCGCCGTCGTGGCGTTCGTGGAGTTGCCGAATAGGACACGATTGATTACTGAACCGCCCTCCTGAACGGGAGAGCCATACGCCGCTAGAGACATCGAGAACAGCGCCGCATCACCCTGCGTAGGAATCGTAGGGAACATGCGTGAGCCTACCCGGCACTGCCAACCAAATAGTCCAGCATGGCTGAAGCAACTCTGAACTGGGAACTGGTAAGACGCAGCAAGGGTCGTAGGCACTTGTACCAGCGAGGTGCGGATGAGGTTCGTGGTCGCACGAGAAACCGTCAGGTCCGTCTGCGTGATGGCGGACGCAGAGGCCGAAACACTGCCCGGTTGAGCTACGATAGTGGACTCAAAAGGCACAACCACCTCAGACCGAGCCAGTAGGGCGGCGTACTCAGGCGAACACTCCAGCACATCGTACTCTAGGTGGACGCTGTTCAGCGAGAAGTCCGCATCCGCAGAGGCGTTGGGCTGGACGCACACCTCCTGCTTAGAACCCGCAATCAGCACGATGGAGATGTCGCCCATCTGACGAATGGGCAGATACTGAGGCACACGGAACAGGCCCGACATCAGACCGCAAGGGATTGACCGCTGTTCCCCAGGTAGATTTTGAAAGATGGCGTTCGCCGCACGTTTACAGCGGGTCGTGATGTCCGCAAGGTTGTTCGCCACATAGCCGAACTGTCCCACTGGGGCAACCGCCGCCGTAGTCGTAGGCATAGTAGTGATTAGGTCTGCGTTCAGTAGCTCCATTCCTGCGAAGCTTCCGGCACTCTTATACCACGTCTGCGAAGCACCCATCTTGACCTCGATGTTGGTCAGCTTTGCGGCTGACTGGATGTTCTCAGCGATACGGCCGCCGATGGAGACCTGAACGGTCGTGAAAGGGTGGCCATCATCAACCGCCGCCAGTGTAGTGCCTGAGGTCTGAATGTTGTAGTTCAGGCGGAAAGAACGAGGGTCGACCAGCTCGGTCGTCGCAGGGACTAGGAACTGGAGCTGGGCAGCGCCGCCACCCGCACCCGCAGAGCCGTAGGATTGCCCTCCCTGCGGAACTACCTTCACCTGACGACGAGACGTGATTAGACCCTGAGCCGTTGGCTTCTGACCACCCGCAAGGGCCGCCGGAAGAATCTGAGTGTAGGGCATTAGGTCGCCACTGGAGTTAAGAGCAGACATGGTTTACTTTAAGAACACGAATATTATTTGTCGCTCTTCTCTTTTAAAGAAGTCAACCTCGCCTCTGACCTTTCTGAATCCGATGGTTTGTATTCACGATTCTTGGAACTGCGTCCAATGTGCTTGAACATATCGTGAAGAGACATTCCGCTCTTCTTGTGGATTTCGTTGAACACAGCAGGGCTATGAACGAACGACATTGACGGCGTATTCAAAACCTTCTCTACTCCCAGCATATATTCTGTCTTATACTTTCGGGGCATCTTTACTTTCTACTAAGACTATTTTTGGGGCGGGTTTGTCTATAGGAAACGCCTCCTGCTCTAGATGGACGCTGAGGCTTGAAACTTTGCCACAGCAGTTAGACCGACACTTTGAGTTCTTAAACGCCTTATACAGAGCGTACATTACTACAACGATTGCGCCAGTTGTTCCTGAGGCCATCAGAGCAGACGTATCCATGCTTTGTGTATATCCCGAGATTCTTTATCTTCTCCGCATTATACATTAACCAATCCTCGCCGTTGATTACTTTGAGGTGTCCGATATTAATCATCGCCCTGCGTTGCGGACTGCTGAAGGAAATCGGCATGACGCTTAGATTTAAGATGTGCGTAGGAAGAAAGTTCTTTAACGATTGCCCCACACTCGCACTCAATCCTCTCGTTGTGCTTCATGCGGTATTGGAGGTTGTACTCCACTCGGTTAATGGGGTCTTTCTTTGAACAGACTTTGCTAACGAACGTGATACATCGTTTGGCTGAACAGACGTGGTCCATTCTTGTTTAGATGCTGGAAATAAAATCTCAGTAAGAAGCAAATGCCTGAAATCACTGCTGAGGAAATCGCAATCTACGAGAAGTTCAAGGACGACCCCGACTTTAAGTTAATGCCCATTCCTCGTCATTGGTATGCTCACTTCAAGATTCCTATTCCTGATGCGGCGACCCCAAAGCAGTTCATGGAGGACCAATATTATCTGAAGAACGCCATCTCCGAGAAGGATGGATACGAGATTTATAGTGAGCCTCAACAGGGCGGACGGCTGGTTGAGGTCGCACCACCGGAGAAGATTGAGTGTAAGGTGGTCCAGCGTCCCCTTGAAATGCCCGACAACCCAATCGAGCCAATCAAGTTCCTACCGCCCGTGCTGGATGAGTAAAACTATAACCATTTAGAGAGATATAACGATTAATATAAAAATGGTTCTAGGGAGACCCCGTAAGCCGATTACGAAGGAACGCATAACTGAGCGTGTGATTATTAACGAGAACGGGTGCTGGGAGTGGACTGGCGCTTCTATACCCGCAGGATATGGTTTCATAGCTTCAAATCGCAAAATGTATTATACGCACCGAGTGGCCTACGAGTTGTGGAATGGTCCAATCGGTGAGAAGATGTGTGTATGTCATAAATGCGACAATCCGTGTTGCTGTAATCCGGAACACCTGTTTATCGGGACATCGCAAGACAATGCGCTAGATATGGTTCGGAAGGGACGATGTAAAGCTCCTAAAGGCGAGGAACATTGGAAAGCGATTATGACGATAGAAAAGGTCATTGAAATCAAGCGGTTGATTAAGCAGAGGGTCAGGGGAACTAAACTAGCAGAAATGTTTGGAGTCAGTCAGCAGGTTATTTCGGATATCAAGCGGGGTAAAACTTGGGGTCATGTTCTACTTGTTGAAGAAGATGATTCCAACTCTTCCGCTTGACTATGAGATAGATTGTTGTTCTAGCCACATCATACATTTTGGCAAGTTCTGATTGACCAAATCCAGCGGCATACAAGGCACGGATTTCTAAAATGTCGTATTCGCAGAATATTGCTCCACCAGCTGCTTCGCCCTTTGCCTGACGACCCTTTCCAGTCATATCTTTTGAGTTTCCAGCAGGTGTATCTTGAAACAGATGCGTAGGTTCAAGACACAATGGTTCATCACATTTATGGCACACGCACATTCCATCACGCAGAGGTTCAATCCAAAGTTCAAAGGCAAGACGATGAACCTGAGAATCCTTTTTTCCATGCCAAAGTCTACCATATCCATTTTCCCTACTGATTGCTCGTTGCCAAATACGACAGCCATTCTCGTTCATAGTTGAGTTGAGCAAAAGCTTCTCTTCAAGTGTGTTTCCAAGTAGTCGTCTACCAGGCATTTTAGTTGATTTGGGTATGCGACAGCGCTATCCGTTTTACTTGTTGAAGAAGAGGCGGTCGAGCATCTCTGAACCGCTCACAATCTTCTCCCGCACGACCTCTCGGTCAACAATGCGTTCAACAGGAACTTCCTTTATTGTTTCAATAGGAGCTGGTGCGGGTGCTGAAGACTTTTGAAGTGTCTCAAGAACAGAGTTTTGAAATGTAGCAAAATCATCACGAGTAGCATACTGCGGAACGCTACGCTTTACGCCCTTATCAACACGTGGAGCTTTTACATAAATAACAGGAGGAGCTTGTGCTGGTTTAGGTGGTTCAACATCATCATCGCTGAGTGGCTCTCCGGCAGCAATCTTTCGCAGAGACTCCTCCTTCTTTGCCTTCAGAGCCTCACGCTTAGCTTTCAGAGCATCCATGCCCTTACGCAGTGCTTCCATCTGCTTCTCAGTCGCCGGACGACCCCTGTTCTTGTTAGGCACAGCACCCTTTACTTTTTCTACAATCTCAGGAATAGGTAATGATGTAAGCTTAGATGCCTCAATCACAGCATGTGCCTCCTTCGGAGTTAGGATACGGGGACGACCCATTTTATTAACCCATTGGAAAATAAAATCCTAGAGAACCATTCTAAAACGCCTTGATAATGTAGTTGACTCCGAGCCAAGCGTTAGCGATGGCCACAGCGGTGTTGCCTACGGCTACGTTTGTTGCGTTCAAAAATGTGCCGACAGTTCGTGTGCCGTTATCCACGTTGTCCGTGTTGCCCTGAACGTTAGTTGAGCCTGACGAAATGATGGTAGTGTTTCCGCCCTGTAGCTGTCCGTGTCTGTGAGGAGGAAGGTTATTGTCCGTGAGAACCACTGTATCCGCTCCGCCAGTTCCAGCAAGAGCGTACGTTCCGTTCACGCCACGAATCACCTTACCTGCGGTGTCAGGGACGTTGAAGGTCGTCGTTCCATTGCCCACGCCCCACGTCGTGCCTACCACAGCAAAGAGCGTCGAATACTGAGAGCGAGAAACGGCTGCGCCATTACATAGCAGGTAGTTCGTCGGCGCAGTTGCCGTAGACCACATCAGCATCGTGCCGATAGGAATGCCCACATTGTCGGCAGACGTATTCGGCGCAATGTTGTACGAAGTTGCGGTAGTAGTCATTTGTAAGTATAGGCAGGAAAAGTTTAAATCAAGGATTTGGAAAGCTCCCTTCAAAACGGATTGAGATTTTTTAGAAGAAGCGATAGCATAAAATGAACTGCTTCCTGTGTAAAACTAACCAAGACCTAGTCATGAATGGAATGCTTTGGTATTGCGTGGATTGTCTGATGAAAGACGCAGACGGATGCGACCAGTGTAGTTCGAAGAAGCAAGTGATTGCCCGAATCATTAACGAAGAGATGCGAGGCTATTGGTGTATGCCCTGTATCAAGAAAGATTGGGAAGATGAAAAGACACGTCCCTTTCCTAAGCGGATTCCTAAATAAATAGTTTCTTCGTAGAAAAAAGGGGGAAAAAGAGAGAAATGGAGTGATTGCGATTCTCAAAAGGGAGCTAGGATTTTTTCTTATTAAACTTTTTGTTCCGGACGACATTCTCATAAAATAAACACTCCAAAAATCTCTTTTTCCCCCTTTTTTCTGCGTAGAATAAAGTATTTTACTTAGAACACTTTTTAGTAAGAGAATGTCTTTTGTATTCGTATTCATAGTAGAACTCTTTTTTACATTTATTACATTCGTATGTTTCCTTCTTGATTCCTGTGCTTTGCTTGTGTTCCTTTGATTTGATATGTTTAGTCCAAATAGCATCGCTGTTCGTTTGGAACGGAATAGGACAATCCTTACACTGATGCTTCTTCGCACAAATGCGAGATTGAATATGCGTCTCCAATCGTTCCTTCGTCTTACAGTTTTGTCCGCAGTTATTACACTTTGTTTTAGCTTCACAAACGTGGTCATAACAATGTTTCTGCTTGTTGAAGAACTTGGCGCATGTAGAGCAGACGAGTGTAGGCATCAAATCAGCATCCCGCATGTAATACTCTGACTTCAAACGCTCCACTTGAATGTTCGTAATCGCACGGACCTTCTCTTCGGCTGATATCAGATGGTCTCGCAAATCTATCGTGCTGTTTCCGGTAAGAGACGCACGAATCTCTGTCTTGCGGTCATACCAATCATCCGGCAAGTACGAGAAATCTAACGCAGTATACTCGTCATCTTCCAGCATTTTATTAAGCTCTTCGTCCCAGTCCAGTTCGTTCAACCGCTTACGCTGACGCTCGACCTCGCCATCAAATATCTCAATCCATTCATCCAACCACTTAAAGTAGTCCATTATTATATACTACGGAGACAACATTTAAACCCCTTCGGTCTTCGGAGGCCGACCTCGAGGACGGCGTTCTGTGTTTTCCAGCTTCTTGTCCCTGTTGGCCTTGTGCCGAGCAAGAATCTTGTCCTTGTTGGCCTCGTAGTTCCGCTTCGCCCTCGCCCGTTGATTCATCATCGCATCGTAGGCCTTCTTCATTTCAGCATCCATTACTTCTTATAGTCTCGCAATGTTTAAATCACTCTACGGAGGGAGCAGTTCCCTTTTTGGCAAGAGAGTTCATGTATTACAAACCCCATGCCAAAAAGGGAACTCTTTACTACGGAGTATTTACGAGAAAAAGAGAGAAGTGGAGTTTTTCCAAAATCAAAAGCAAAGTTTCAAGCAATGTACTTTCCATAGTTGGTTAAATAAAAACTTTTTAAAAAAAACTTTTGTGAAAAATAAATACTCCAAAAATCTCTTTCTCTCGTAAATCTATTTAGAACTTTAATGTTCTCTGTTTACAATAGTAATGGCAGACATCTTGCTTGAGGTCGAGGACAGCTTGGTTAAGTTCGTGCGTGAGCGTATTCCCCTGAATGAATGGCGCAGTATGAACTCTAGCGGACGTGTATTGGATGCGTTAGATGAAGATTCGGAAAATGAACTAAAAGACCATTTTTGGAATCAGCTTATTTCTTCTGTGCGTTGGTTCAGTGTTTTGGATGAGATTGACCGGATGCGTCAGAATGTACTTGGCGATACCGAATCCGAAAGTGAAAGTGAAAGTGAACCTGAGAATGAATCTGATAGTTCAGAATAATGAATCTCGACGACTTGTTGCTTTTCTGCTTTGAGTGGATGCTTGTCATCACATCAATAGAGCTTGTCATCTTAGCAACTTACGACGCTTATAACTACGGAAGGTTGGCGTGGACGAACGTAGGGAGTTGTAATCGCAGCAGTGTTGAATAACTTATCGTTTGCGTTGTCCGAGTTCCACCAAAACGTCAGTTTATCGCCTGAACTCAACTGGAATATGCGACTTACTGTAAGGGCATCAACTTCAGAGTTCTTAATCGTCATTTGGTTCGTGCTTCCTACGATTGCCGTGCCGTTATTTTTCACCCAAAAATATGAATGCGTATGCGAACCGCCTGTTGATGTGAGCTGGTAGGTCATGTCCACTTTGTAAGAACCGTCAGCATCAACCGAAATCTCAAATGTGGACGTGTTCAGGGAAACGCCGTTTGTACTTCCCAGCGTTTCAACAAACTGAATCTGCTGTTCTGCTGATGAACCTGCCGTAAAAGTTTGGTCCACATACGACGCAAAGCATCCACGCCGAAACAAGTTCGCAATGCTGTTGATTGAAGTAGTGTTGATATTATCACAACTGGTTATATCATTACCGCCCAACGAAATATTGCCGCTCATATTCAGCACGTTCGCACTGATTCCGTCATTTCCATTCAGCACAAGCTCTCCGTTTGTCGTTATGGTCAGAGGCACACCTAGATTCGCACTAATCGTAGCATCTCCAGTATCTGAATCAACCTGAAGTTCTAGTCCCTGAGTGCCTGAAGTTTTCTGTAGTTGAATCGTAGCATCATCTCCACTCGCAGGACCACGAAGTGCCAAAAAGTTAAAGTCCTGAATGCTCTTGCCCTGTCCTTGTAGCTGGTCTAATACGGAAATGTATCCAGTTCCGCCTATTGTTGCTTTTAGTTGAACAACCGATAAGTCATTCACGTTCTTGATGTCGTACAGCGCCGTGTCTATGTTTCCGTTGAATATAATGTCTGTGCTAGTGGCAGGTGAGATGGTGTCTGTTCCAAGATTTGCGACGCTAGTTATGTTCTTGCCGTTAGCATTCATGTCAGAATCAAGGCGAATGCCTCCAATCGCACCGGACAGGCCAAGCGTGTCCGTAGAAGTCAAGTTGATTAAGTTGTTGATTGAATACGCAGACATATCCAAATCGCCGTAGACAACCAGCGATTCAGCGCCGCCGATTTGAGGGGGATTCAGGCCTGTGTCGTAAATCTGTCCTGCGTTGGTCAGTTCGTTCGTTCCTGCGTTTCGTTCCACTATCCACAAGCTTGGGTATAAGTCTCCAAAAGGTTTGACCAAACTGTAATAACTCGTATCGCCTGTAAGGGCAGGAAACATAACGCCTCCGTTGAGTGCTGTGCGAACAAACAACCAGTAGTTCTCCATGAATACGCCAACATACTGCTCTGCCCAGTGCGTTGCGTCTCCCTCAGGTGCGTTGTCCGAACCGCTGGTCGTGTATCCAAGAATACAGCCATACGTCTTTCCATCCGATTGGACGATGTTGTTTTCTTCATACGTAATCCCTCCGCTGTCCCACGTAGGAATAGGAGCAGTAGGATTGAGATTCAAGTTGTTCGTGATACATTGATACACATCTGTGCCTACTGCGACATAATCAACAAACGCAGTGTAAACGGTATTGTCCGCCCAATCAATCGCCACATCCAACTGCGATGGCTGAATCTTTTGAGCGTTCAGAACGCTAAATAACTCCATATCCAAATCGCCTGAAATGGGCAAACTACCTCCGCCTCCGATTGTGGGCGGATAAATCGTGTCGTCGTACAAACGGCCAATCACCTGCTCGTTCACTCCAATCGTTTGCTTCATCGTACGCACACCATCAGCGTTCGCCAACTTGATTAGCGACCAGCTATATCCGTCAGGCGCTACAGGTTCAAATACGACCTGATTATTCGCACGTGTCTCTCCGTTCGCCAACCAAATATTGTCTGTAATCACTCCAATAACTTGCCAGTGCGTCGTGTCGTCAAAAGGTCCATCGCCTCCGATTACGTCCTCAATACACACGAACGTATTGATTCCCGAAAACACAATGTTTCCGATAACATACGGAAGTTCTACACTCCACGCCTCATACGACGAACCAGGTGGAAACCCTCTGTTCATATCCTGTGCGATATAACAAATGCCTTCGTAATCCACCTCGTTGCTCTCGTCGTACACAACATCAATGTCGTAGGATGGCTTGAAGTACGAATACTGCGGAGTCTTGTGGATTTTTGATGAAACCATGACTCCATCGTCCAAATACACTCCACGTCCTGAGCCTCCGCCGTTGATTCGCAGGTTGTCCGTGCCTCCGTCAGCAGGATGAATGTTTCCTACTAAAATGTCCGTAAAGTCGTTTCCGGCAGACGAGTTGATGAAATAGTTTTGGTCGGTGTTGTATTCGATGTATGAACCACCTGCGAGAGACAACGCTCCTCCCGCCGCAACATTCGCCGCTCCACCAGCATCAATCGTGATGAAAGTAGGCGACACCATATCAATGCCGATAGGAAGAACATCAAGCCGAACAGTGTTGATTCCTGAAACGGGAAGAGAACCGATTGAAGTGCCGTTTATTAATCCGCCGTCCAGCGTAGTTCCGCCATTCACGGTAAATGGACCATCAATCTGTCCGGCAACATTCGCACTCAACAGCCCGAATGCGCCGATGGGTGAGGACATTCCCAGCTCGGCAACAATAGTTCCTCCGTTCGGAGCAGGAACATTCTCTCGTTCGGCGTAGATGTTGGATACCCGCACGTCCCTGAAATCTGTGATGTCGTATTGCCGTACGTTCGTTCCAGGTACTCGATTTGCTACCACGTCATTAATCGCAGGATACTTGCTCCATTCTTCAGCGCCAATAGGATACGGAGGATTGATGTTTTCAAAAGTCAGGTTCTTAACTTCCAAATCCTTGTATTTCGTGGGCAACTCAACTTCGTTTGAACCTGAAAGACCTAAAGAAGGATTCGTGTCAATATTTGGAGGGTCGGGCAGAACGTAAAGATTACCAGGTGCTACGTCTGTTCCTGTGGGTATACCATCTCCAGCCCAGTTTGGAAATAATCCACTCATCTTGTCTTACCCAAATATTTTATTCGTCGTCCTCATACTTAACCGCAAGTGTGATTTCAACATTGTAAGAGGGAGGCTGTACGAACGGCAGACCAAGTTCGTCCCGCAGTTCCACGCTGAACTGGTATATCTCTGCTGGAACGGACATCAGCTTGTTCTCAACGCCAGTCGCATTGTAGGACAGCACGTTCAGTGGCGCTACCGAAATAGGCACTGACAGCGCAAGGTTCTTACCACGCATGGAATCAAGGCCTGAACCTGTGGTCTCGGCGATGTATACGCCAACATTCTGCGAGGCCAGTAGGATTGGCGAAGCGTCCGCCTCAATGATGCTCAGATGAGGCAGACCCGTGTTGGTCGCAACACCAATCTGAGATGACGACGACCACCACAGACCACGATTGAGATAACCCATAGCCCAGCCGAGCCGAGCGTTCATGCTCTGTCCAACCACATAGGGCTGTAGGGTTGAGGCGGCATAAGTAGACGCAGTCGCATTGTGGCCGTACATCACGGGACGCTGGTTAGTGAACGAACCAGTGTTGTTCAGGAAATCAGCCACCAGCGAATCGTCGGCGGCGCAAGGCGCAATGTAATCTGTTCCGTTTCCGGTGATTGAAATCTTGCGTGTCGTAGCATCATACGAGAACGATACCTGATTAGCCACCCAACGAGGATTGTATGTGGTGTTATCACCGCCAGTCGAGGCAGCCAAGTTCAGCGCCGCCACAAGCTCCTGAACCGTATTGAAATAGCGGTTGCGAGTGTAGGCAGTGAATCCTCCATATGGCCAGTAGGTCGTAGGCAGGAGACGAACGCACCGCAAGTTCGCCGCAGAACGAATCGCAGTAATGGAGGCGTTGGCGTAGTAAAAGAACATCAGCTGGGACTGGTCGTTCAGCTGTAGGGCAGTGTTTATTAGGTTCACGGACTTGACCTGAACGGACTTGGCCTTCAGGATGGGCGTGTTCAGGACGTTCGTAAAGCGAGAATACAGGCCGTTATTACCTGAATACTCAAGCTGAGGGTCAGAATACGCATCCAAAGTGATTTGATTCGGACGATTGAGAACTGACATCTTTGTTAAATGGACTGAAAATATTTAGTAATGAACTTTGAATGTAAGCACGACCACAGCATTGTTTGGAAGAAAGTAAGGTTCGTCGAACTCATCACGCAGTTCAATGTAGATTCCGTAAATCCCGTCATTCTCATTTTCAACTATGGCTTCCAGTGGAGCGTTCCAAAACGACACGCCCAATGAGGCGGCGTTCATGCTTGTAATCGCAAGTAGGTTGGTGTCTCGTGTTGTGTCAACTGTGGATGGACCGATTACGTCCGTGTAGATTGCTACGATGGACGAATACACAAGATTACAAAACGATTCGGCCGTGTACGTCATATTTTGCGAAGTCTTGCTTATCGTATCGCCTAATGAAAGCAGTCCTTCCTGTCCAACCAAATAACGAGGAATGGGTCTCATGCGGTTGTAGATTGTGGGCAGTGCGAGTTGTGATGGCGTGTCTAGTGGAATCGGTCCTTCTGAGTCTAGAGGCAGACGCACCAAGAAATCGCTGTCCTTGAACAAGCCGTTCCAAGTGAATCCTAAAATCGTGTTCAGTAGGCGTTTCGGATTCGCAACGTAAGGCTGACCTGCGATGCCGTATGGGTATTGTAGAAGCAACTGCGGAGGAAACGTGTTGTCGGATTCTTCGTACATATCAAACAGCCGACTCAGAGAGTAGAGGCCAGTGGAAGCTCGGCCAGTCTCGTAGAAGCGCCACGCATACCTTTCACGCACGAGTTCCCAAAATGTAGGACTCGCATTTGGCTCGTGGTCCAAGTTATCAGGAACTAACGAACGATACAGCGACAGGTCGGAATCCACAATCAACTCGCCTTGAACATAGGGTGTCCCCGAGTTCCAACCGGGTGTTTCAAGAACCTGAGTGTTGACTTGTTGCCACCACGTTTCCCAGCTTGGAGAACCAGGTTCATGGCCGATGTTGGTTGGTAGCCGTCGCCAAATCGTATTACCGCTCAAATACTCGCCGTAAGACTGCCAATGCGATGGGTCGTTGTCGGGCGTAGGCTCACCAGGTATAGGGTCTCCAACTTCCCACTGCCCTACTGCTTGGTAAGGCGGTCGTGCCGTTTCAATGTATTGGTAGTTTGCGTTGGGAGGGTCGCCAAGCGAACCGCCTGTTCCTGCCACCAGTACCTCGTACGCTAAAAAGTTGTAAAGACTGCTAGGTAGACTCTCATACCACTTGATTCTATCACCAGGAGCAAGTATCATGACGGATGTCTTCGTAGGATAAATCGTTGGATTGATTCCGATGGTTGTCGCAGTACATCTGTAGGTCAATCCTGAAAAGGGGTCTACGACATAATCACCCTCAACATACTGCTCGTAGTCCCACGTCGGAGGTATAGTAGCTCCACCAGGAACGTTCGAAATACAGCGGTAGCCTATCGCAGGAGAGTTCAGTGGGTCTACAACTGCTAGACCATCTTGCGCTGATACACTGCCTAGAAAATCACATGCGAACTGAAAGTTGAGACTTTCTACGTACGTAATCGTTCCACTCGTGTTAAACGCAGGGTCAGTTAATCCTGATACGGACACAACGTCTCCAATCACAAAGTTATGGCCAGTTGTAGTATACGATGCGACTCCGCCAACTGCGAAGGCCTCTGTAATCACTGCGGACTTGTATCCCGTCTTGTGAAGCACCCAGTTTCCAACATCATACGCATTCTCCCATAACCATTCGTCCAGCATCGTGATGGAAGGATTCACGCCAAGATTTGTTTCAGTAGCCTCATAATATACGTCATTTAGCAGAACTCTATCGCCAACAGAATACAGCGTAGCATCGCTCCAATCACCAACGGCAGAATAAGGATTGAGAGAACGATAGAGCGTATGCTCCGGACCATAGTTCAGAATATCTCCCACTCGGTATTCAGTTCCCGACGACCAGTCAAGTCCTGCGATAGGCTCATCATCCTGAGACGAATAATACGCAGAGAATACATAACCCTTGTGCTGACATACGGCCATGATATCCTGCTGTCTGTCTACGGAATACAAAGTAGTCGGTGTCCACTCAAGAGACGTAGTTCCCATCATCTTACGAACGTTCTCATCCTCAGGTCCAGTAGGAACATACGAATACCAAAACTCTTGTGTCTCGTTCCACAAGTCCCAGTCCTCAGGCGATTCTGCTGGATTTAATCCATTGTTTGTTGTCTGTGCGTGATACAGGTCGTACGTGTCATCTATCGTAGGCCGATAGCGAACCCACTGACCCTCTTTGTATTGAGTAGCCGAATCCCAAATCTGTGCGACATCAATGTAAATACGCTTCCAAAATGTATCAATGCTTCCGCCAACAAAAAGTAGCCATTCGGTAGGATTACCAAAAGGTATCACTCCTGTGTTTTCTACTAAACACTGATAGACCTTTCCCTCGTATTCAACGACGTTGAGCGTTATGTACGTAGTTTCGGCCACCCATTCCTCGATTAGATTAGGCTGAACATTCTTTGTCGCACGTAGACTTTCATAAGTGTTGAATCCAAATGTTTCTTCCTCGTCAATCGTTGAGCTTCCATACACCACAATATCACCCGCAGTATAGATGGTTGACTCCCCCCAATCAATGTATCCGAGCCGAGTGTTGTTTCCGGTCATCTGAAACTTGTTGATTGACGAGTTATAGCTCAGGCTAATATCACCGGGTATGTACGGCACTTTGTATTCAGAATACTGCTGTCCTACGCCCCACGATGAAAGCGAAATCTCCATGTAGTTGTCATACATTAAATCGTTCTTACAGGACTTGGTGAGTTCATCAGAAAGAGTTTTGTAGTTGTTGAAAGTTTTGTTGAATCCGTACTTTGTGTGATTAGGTACAAACTCGGGCTTGTAAAAAGTTGGAAGCAGACGGACGCAGTAAAGATTGTTCAGCGATGGAATGTTTCCGGAATACTTGGACAGGCGGTAATACCAAAAAACCAACGCCGTCTCAGGAAATCTTGCGTTGGCCTGTGGAATGGACGCTGACATAAGTTGAAGGCCCTTGACTTCCAGCGCAGGACGAGGCAGACGAGTCGTGAAGTTATAAAACTGATTCTGATTATTTGTCGGATTGTAGAAATCAGTAGTTCCCGCACGAGGCGGATTGAAATAAGAATCCTCGCCAATAATCTGTCCGTCAGAAGACCGGATTGCGATTACGTTAGGTCTATTATCTCTCTTGATTCTTCTTGGTGCTTTATATACGGGCTTCCGCTCGATGCTATCAAGCAACGCCTCTATGTCTGACATTTGTTATTGAACGAGATTTTAAACTAAATGTCTTCTTCCGTTAGATGCTTCCACCTTCTGCGGTTGACTATGCCTTCAATAGTTTTATTACTCATATCATACATTCTACCAAGTTCTGTTTGACTAAATCCAGCATCATACAAAGCTCTCATTTCCAAGATATCGTATTCACAAAAGATTGAATTACCATTTGCTTCGCCATTTTGATGTGCCTGACGACCTTTATTATTTCGGTCAATCATATTTGCTTGATGTGTGTCTTGAAACAAATGCGTTGGTTCAAGACAGAATCGTACATCACATTTGTGGCACACAGACATTCCATCTCTCAATGGCTCAACCCAAAGTTCAAAGGCAAGACGATGAACTTTACACATTTTTCCATCATGCTTCATCTGACCATATCCATTTTTAAGTTTTGAACGTTGCCAAATACGACAACCATTCTCATTAACAACAGAGTTCAGTAGCAACTTCTCTTCAAGCGTCGTTCCTTTCATTCTCGTTCCGACCATTTATCACTACGTAGCGTTCCTGACGATGTACGCTGTGAAGCATATTCTTAGCAAGATTCCGTTTTTCAAGAATAGATTTGGGCGTGGAAAGTTCATTTGTTATTCTTGCGTGGCGAATGAGACTCACACCAACTGCCTTGCCCGTATACTTCTCAAACGTTCTGCGAATGTAGTTGGACAGCGTTTTATTAGAATATTCTTGGTCTAGCAGATACTCAGGCTCTTGACCTAGAAACTCAAACCAATCATCAATCACTTCACACAAGTCATCAGGAATCTCAATACGAACATCGCCATAGGTCTTTGCCGTCTTGTAATCTTTCAAGATGAAGTAAGGCCGTCTATCGCCAAGAACGAGTTGATTAACAGAAGGTTCAATCTTCCGTACGACTTTCATATTTCCATAATCGGCACGAATAGGTTCAATCAAAGTGTAGAGAGACACCACCAAATACTCACGCCATTGTGTCTTGTTCTTGTTCTCCATATCAGCCAGTTTCTTTTGAACATCAACGAGTTCGCTCCATGCCAAATACTTGTCGTCCTGCTTCTGCGACAGCTTCTGCTCGTCGTCCTTTTTGGTCTGCGCTTCAAACTGGATTTTGATGAAGTCCTTATATTCTGACGGCGGTGTAGTCTCGCCATACGAATAGAGAATAGCAGACGTGTAGAGCTTCTTGTTTGAGAATGTCTTCATTGCGTCCAAATATTTGATAACATCCGCTGATTGTTTTGTGAAATCTGTGAACCCTACCTTAGCTAAAAGACGCAGACGAGATTCATATTGGTCAATGCTTGTCTTAGATGCCATTTTGTTTATAATAGACTGAGAAAAAATAATCCATTTTAGATACATGAACACGCCCTACTTAGTTAAGGTGGTTAATGGAAGTTGGGTGCGAATATTAAATCCTCATTATGAAACAATGAAACTGTTAAGCATAGTTCCCTCGCCTATTTCAGGGAAAAAGTATCGAGCTACATTTGATACAGGAAAACACACAGATTTTGGAGATTCAAACTATTCTGATTTTAGGATTCATAAAGATTTGAAACGGAAGGCATCTTATATTGCGAGACATACGAACGAGAACTGGAACGACCCGACTAGCGCCGGAGCTTTGAGCCGGTGGATACTTTGGAACAAGCCAACATTAACAGAATCTATTTCTGATTACAAGAGACGTTTTGGTATTTGATTTATTCCTCCTTATAACATTCCTCACAAAACCACTTTTTATTCACATCATAGCTTCCGCAACTTTTACGGTCATCACAGACCGAGCATTTCTTATAAGGCAGAATATTCGGAGAATCAACATTATCAACATCAAAGTCATCCTCCTCCTCATCGTTGTGAAACATGGGCTTATCACAGCACATCTTACCATCCTTAAACTTTTCATCATTCATAGTTTCTCCGCATGTCTTACAATCGTGCGTCTCTTCATTCTTCTTGATAGAATCCATGTATTTCTTCATCTCCCATTTCGCACATACTGGCATACAATGGTATCCTCCATCATCTGTAATCTCATCCAAACAGAACATAGTTGTAGGACGGCAATCAGAACAATAACGGTTTTGGCAACTATCAGAACCACAAGACCATAAGTCATCATTATGCTTCTTACACATCGCACAATGATGCTTATACCAAAACTTCTTGATTTCATAAAGGGGAGGATTCGGAGCATAGTTAGGATGAACAGGCATCTTGTCTTGTCTTGTCTTGTCTTGGGGATGAGGTCAGTAGTCTTGAAAACCTTAAATCCGTTTTCCCGATTTTAGACAATCCGTTTTGTTGAAAAAGTTGTAGTTGATGTATTTTTGTGGCTTAGTAGCAGTCGTGGTCAAATAGACCTTCAACGAAATATTTCCATCCCTCTTTTTCTAGTTCATTACGAATCAGATTTATGTTCAATGTCTTGCGAATATTAGGCGTTGCGATAATCGGAAATATATCCGTATCATAATGTTCATCTGCCAAATCATCTATTGCGCAATCTATTCCTTCATTAATCTCATTCTCATCAAAGTTGATTGGAATGTCATCAAGTTCCCAACCCATTCCATCAAAGTAATAGTTTGTCAAGTGTTCAATAACGAGTTTGTGTGCGGTGTCCATTGTATGTGTAGTCTATCCTACCTTAGACTAGGACAATCCGTTTTCCCGATTTCACAAAACCAGTTTATACTACCACCCAGTTCGGCATACCCCCTTGAAGTCTGTATGGCC